>JAEIGD010000117.1:0-208552 GCA_018903425.1 Zaprionus nigranus | reverse complement strand
CTTATAAAATCCCAATTGGACATTGTTAATAGTCTTCAGAGTATTCATGAAAATAATTTGGAAAAGCTGGTTCCCTTTGCTTCAAAGTAGAAAGGCAATTTTGAATGCGACAAAATGCATCTTAGAACATTGCATAGTTAGACCAAAATAAAGGCAAATGAAGCCAGCTAAAGGGGGGAGGGGGTTAATTGGTTGAGGAAGGGGAGGAGTCCTTATCCGTGAACACGATTTAAAAAGTTCAAAGATCTCAAGTAGTGCCCATAGAGGCTGATGGGTCCAAACAGACAGAATTATAAAAACACGAGTTTGCCTTTGTAGATGGGGGAAGGTTCTTCCCCACTACATTGATAAATAGTGAGATTGGCGCATAAATTGGGTGCCAAAAAGACCCTGTTAAGTTGACATTGAACTGGATGAGTAAACATGCTAGCGATTCTTAAGTTCTATGATTTGTAAAATTAAAGTTACGATCACAAGATTGTGACAAGAAGTGGCTGCGTATGAAGGGAAGTTAGGTTCCAGAGCTTCACCTACCTACCTACCACCTACCACCACCACCTACCTTTTACCAAACTCTTGATGTGTGCAGCAATTGGAAGGACAGTTTAAGAAAATAAGGAATATAGCAATAAAAGGATATACTACCGGATGCAAGAGCCAATGCTTTTAATAGGAATAGATAATTGTCCTATTATTCGTACCATCAAAACCATACCGTTGGATAGGAATTTGATTGCAACAAAAACATAACATTAGGATGGTATATATATGGATTGACTCAGAGAGCAGACAGATGCATTACCCAATTTGTACAGTTGTGCTTCATACAACTGCTACAAGAAAAAAAATTGATATGCACAGATTAAGGGCGGATTATTTCTCAACAGAAGGTTTCGGCATCGAAATATCTCCAAAACGTTTGGAGTGAAGCCACTGTAAGCAGAGCAAGAAATATACTTCAAGGACACTACAAAACAATTAAATGGGGAATACGAGACAGGATTGCTATGGTCCGAGAACGAAGTCAATCTACCGGATAGCTACCTTTTTTTTAACATGGCCCTTCACCGGCCATGCAGCGAAGGTTAGAAAATAAAATGCGCAAAAATGGGCATGGAATTTGCAAAGAAAGGATACGCTGTAAAGCTATCAAAAGATCAGACAAATATTAAACACCTTGCAAGTGGTATTTGCCTCATTACGAGTGTACAATGTCCTAAGAACCTAAGGAAACCTAAAAACCTAAGAAAATGCGCTTAGTGTTTGATGCAGCAGCGAGATTGACAAAATATTATTTCAGTTTAGACAAAGAAAGATAGCTGTATACGCTGGATACTTGAGGAGATGTTTCTGCAGGTTCGGGATCCAGGGAACAGGATCAAAGATGCTCTGCGCTTTCTATAGAACATGGTAATCCGGAAGCGGAAGTAGAATTTACAAGGCCAAGCAGTCATGATATTCGGAGCAGCTTGTTCGCCATGTTGTGTACAATACGTTAAGAATACGAATGCCCTTAACGCAATGAAATATAAAGAATCTGTCATGCGATCGTATCCAAAGCATTACACGTAGACGACTTTGTATGCAGCTTCAGTTCCGAGAAAGAAGCTTTTTGACATAAGCAACGAGGTGAAAAGAGTTCACAAAATAGCAAATTTTGATCTTCGGGGATTTGTTTCGAAATTCAATGGTCCTTCAAAAACGAATGAATGGCACAGAAATCGAAGGCGCCAAATATAGTCAAAACCGACAATGAGAGGGTCGATAAAATATTAGGAATGCATTGGGATAGCAGGAACGATCAATTTATTTTTGATCTACAGCTAAATCGTGTCGACAAAGAAATCGTAAGGGCCACAAAATGTCCAACAAAGCGACAGTTGCTTAGTTTGGTTATGTCAGTATACGATCCATTTTGGGTGCTAGCTGATTTGATGGTACATGGAAAAGTTTTGGTCCAAGATGTGTGGCGTTCAGGAATAAACTGGAATGACCTATTACCAGATTCCTTGTTTGAACGTTTTTTTTTTTTTTTTTTTTTTTTTTTTTTAAAAAAAGATTTTAAATTTAGTAGATGCTATTCCTGGAATATTTTTGACGAGGACGCAGATTGAACTACACATTTTTAGATGCGAGCGGGGTTGGCATTCGCAGCAGTAACTTTGAGGATTGTTAAAAATGGTATTATTAATACTATCTTTGTTGCGGGCAAAACAAGGTGCGCACCTTAAAAAATGTTATGGGTGCCGCGGCGAGAGCTCCAAGCAGCAGTAAGGCACTCGCCTACGAAACACCATTTTAGCTTGCCACGAAGTCAAGGTGCAGAGTTGCACATTATGGTCCCCCCTCGACAGTTATTTCTTCGTCCCCGCCCGGCAATATAAGCCATTCGTAGCGCACCGTATAAGTGAAATTTTGGGAGTACAGATGAAAGTAACTGGAGATGGAAACCAACCGATTTGAATGCCGCGGATAAGGCGACCAGAGCACCAAAAGGGGATTGAAATATAGCGCTGGAAATGTCTGGACAACAGGACCAGAGTTTCTACTCAAGGTAGGCAGTTTTGGCCTTCTTCAAATGGAATGGGCACCGTAAATGATGACTCGAATGAACGAAGGAAAATGGTATTGACGCTATTACAGGATCCAGTTATTGATATTAAAAATATTCAAAGTACATGTTTTAAAACGCACCATGGCGTGAATACTGAGATTTATAAAGCGGCTGCGCCTCCGGAACTCGGACGAAAGAAGTGCAGAGCTTTCTTCAAATGAGTTACGGTGGGCGGAAATTAGCCTGTGCAATATAACACTGAGACAAACATTCAGCCAGGAACTGACGAGCTTAAAGGAAGGCGTTGTAGTTGCCAAAAGCAGCTTGATTTACTCATTATGTCCGGTTTTATCAAAGGACGGCATTTTGAGTTGGCGGAAAGACTTGACTACTTTCTGCAGTTTTGCCTGAATCAACTCGCCACCCTATAATAATGCCTTCCTAAACATCCTTTGACTGAATTGATAATAAAGCGGTATCACGACGTGTACCATCACCAAAATGAGGATCTCTCATTATAATTAAAATGAGGACGCAAATTTTGGATAGTGCATTTGAGGAAGGCTGTAAAGCGAGCGAAATCAGCTTGTCAACTTTGTAAAAAATGATTCTGCAGTTCCAAAACCGGCACAGATGGGGCAGTTACCAAAGGGATCAGTAACTCCATACCAGCGTCCCTTCTCTTAAACAGGATTGGATTATTTCGGTCTTATCATGGTAACGATAGGCCGACGACATGAAAGAGATGGGTCGCGTGTTTACGTGCCTAACAATAAGAGCAATGCACCTTGAACTAGCAGCAGATCTTTCTACTGATGCATGCATATTATGCATTCGTAATTTTGTCAATCGTCGAGGAGTGCCAGTGAAGATCAGGTCGGCTATGGCAACGAATTTCATCGGCAGCGGAGCGGAGATTAAGAAGACTAAGGATTTGTTTGATTGGAGTGTCATTAAGTCAGAAATGGCTAACAAAGGAATCCAATGGAAATTTAACCGGCCACGTATCGTATTGCAAACGCTAAACAACTAAGGGTAAGATAATTTATAATTTTGGCGTCGATGGATAAAGAGAATACTTGCCCCCTATATTGACCAGGCGTACTAAATGGTTTGCTCGCACAAAGCCAATCAATGTTGGCGATGTTGTGGTAATCTCCCGCCTTTTTATAAAAGCAGTATCGTATTGCTAAACAACTAAAGGATAATTTTGGGCGTCGATGGATAAGAAGAATACTTGCCTATATTGACCAGGCGTACTAAATGGTTTGCTCGCACAAAGCCAATAAATGTTGGCGGTGTTGTGGTAATCTGCGATGATAACCAACCGCGCGGCAATTGGAAAAAAGGCATCGTCATTCAAACAATGCCAGCAAAAAATGGGCAAATACGAATCGCCGAAGTACAGACCTCCTCTGGGACACTCACTCGTCAGTATCAAAGTTGGCAGTATTAGATGTGTGGGTAAAACTCCCGAGTAGTTTTACGGTGGGCGGGATGTTGTGAGTTCGATAAAGTTGCCAAGCCTTGCCGTACCATATTCAATTTGGCGCATTTGATTACATACCAAAAATATCATTTAAATACATAAGTTTATCGATAATAAATGTGAGTTGTGCAACACTGAAATGAAGAGCGTCACTTTTCGCAATAATTCGCACGCAGCAACACATTAATTCCTCTTATTTCTTACTTATTACTTTATACTTGCTTTGAATTAATAAATATATTGTGTTTTAATAGAAGGAGAAGTGTTATATTTTTGTGAAGCAAACAGTCTAATGGAGACCCAACATAGGTATTTATCTAAAAATGTTCATATTAAAATGTCTTTTTAATATTATCAGGTATTTGATCTTCATCACTTTCTGAAGTTTCTTCTTCTCCTTCTTCTTTTTCTTTTACTGCTTCATTATCACTATCTTCATTTTCTATATTTGATTGAGATCAGTAAATATCATTATCACTATCATCATTATCATCATCATCATCATTATCATCATCATGATCAATAGTTGAATTATCAATAGAAGGAGAGTCTTCCTTTTTATTGTTTCATACTTTATTTTTTTAATTTTATTATAGTTGGTATGCTTTGCATCTCTAACAAATGATATTATCATTTTTTGCCTGCTTCAATTCAGAAAATTTTCTTTTCAGAATATTTCTAGTTTTAATATTTTGCTACTCATTTTGTTGAATTTAGATGTCTATTTCTCTATGTTACTTCCTCAGTACTGTGGACAAATAGTAAATGTTTCAAATATTTATAACAATTGAGTTTGGCGTTTCTTCTTGTTAGTTTACATTATTCAATTTTATTATTTTTTTCTATTACAATGTTGTTATTACTTATTTTGATTATGTTGAAATGTTTATACTTTGGAAGCTCATTTGTTTCATCTCTCATATTTGCATAACGTTGAACTCATTGACTGCATTCAATTCTTCTTGAAAACTGATGTTCTGCTATTGGCAGACATCTTTGAAAACTTCAGATAATTATGTATTAGCATATACTCTCTAGACCCTGCTCAGTTTTTCACTACTCCAGGGTTATCTTGGGACGCAATGTTTAAAAGTACCAAGATTGAATTGGATCTTCTTACAGATATTGATATATATAGATTCATTCAATCAGGTATACGTGGCGGTCTAGTGTAATGAATATGATAAATATGATGATTGAAAAAAATTCGCAAAAAAATCAGCAGCGGCCTGGTCATTAGTTGCTTCATTATTTTCATAATAGAGACGAGATGGGAATTCATTAGATCTACGTTTCAAGTTAACAAAATTATACAACTGCTAAGGATCACGTGCAAATTGAAGCCGACAGCGATGTATATAGTCATCATAACATTTATTATTAAGAGCAATAAAGTTATCCTCTGAAACAGTATAACGAGAAAAATCAGAAGGATTTCCCGTTTTTTTAAATTTTTTATAATACAGAGATTTTAAGTTTTTCAATCTGACTAATTCACGTGTAAACCATGGAAGACTTAGTCTTGGTTGGATATACATGTGGAACACACTCGTCGAAATATTTGTTCAAGGTATCATAAAAATATGAAGTACAAGTAACTAAGTTCGAGCATGCATAAAAACAAGACCAATCGTGTTCTAGAATTAGATTATTAAGCCTCACAAAGTCAGTTTTGCGGAAGCAGCGTGACTTCGAAACACGCTTAACAATTTCAGTTTGCACGGGGGCGGCAGTTCTAAAGCAAGTTCTAAGGTAGGATCATAAGGATCTTCAGTAGAGACTAAGGGATTTGTTCTTGAAATGTTATTAATGTGAGTATCAGGAGTGAAAATTAAGTCAAGGATTTTGCCTTTATGGTTATGTAAAGTGTTAAACAAGGATAGTTCAGAGAGACCATTGATAAATGGGTTAAAGATGGAGGGAATCAAAACATTTGAATGAGAGGGAGGTAAATTGAAATCACCAAAAACCAATAGGTAATCTCTATCCGAAAGTTTTGATTCTATAGATTTAATACAAGGTGTTCTAGATACAAAGAAGTTTCTGACGAAGGAGGAATGTAAGAACAAGTTACATAAACTGAAAAATAAATTAATGTTATTTTAACGCACATACTAATTTTAAAAGACGATATTTCCCTGGGAAATTTAAAGTTAAATTTTTCCACAATTAAATTTTCAGACTGGATTTTAGAAAGGATGTATGATTTTACATCATCTTTCGAAGTGTCAGTTGCCAGACGCGAAACAAAGACCAACTTCTAGGTTTAACGGCAACTAGAGGTTTTACACTGTGTACCGTAATGGGGGGAAGTCACGGGTAAAGTTAATAAATTGTCTACACTCAGAATAGAGCAAGACGAATTTGAAGAGGTAGAAGGAGTTGGGACGGAGGCATTACGTGGAACAGAAGTTTTTCGAGCATGAATGGTTTTAGAGCATAACGGAGAAGGAGAATTTAAATTCAAGATAAGATCAGAAATGATAGGAGTAGAGGGTTGGAGGGTATTAGTTTTCAGTACTTTCGGTGATGATACCCGAATTATTAATGGATCGTTAATGGGTTGAAGAGAGTTAAATTGAGTCTATATTTCTAAGTACTGCGAATATAACTTGCCAAAAGCGGTACGTAAATTATAAAAACCCAATTTGGTTTTTTGCAAAACTTTTTGCAAGTCAGATTCGCCTATTCGACACTGTTCACAAGAACCACTTTAAGCCAGTCTTGGTATGAATTACATCCTTAATTCGGATAGTTAGACCGGCGTATTTTAGGTGACAAAAGTTGTCACACAGCCAGCAGCCAATAAAATCTGCATTGGGATCAGCTGAGCATTTGCAAATCTTTGCCGAACAAGAGATCATTTTCGGTAAGCCTTAACAAATGTAAGGGGTTATAAATGAGATTAAAGCAAAAGTAGAAAGATCAAAAATTTGTGAGAGAAAGAATGCGGTTTTACAAAGATAGAGAGCAAAGAAAAAATGGAGTCTAAATTCCTAAGAATTTGTCTCGACGTATTGTCGGCTGTTGCGATAAATTAATATGTTAACTTTTATTTTACCACCAGCAACCAGCCACTCTCGTAAGTGTCAAAATCAAAAGAGGAAAAAATACACCGCGTCTTTCACTTTACGTGTGACCGAATAACTTAAGAACTATAATGCCATTTTTGGTATTTTATTAAATACTGATTCGGGGATATTTTAGCTTCATATTTCAACACTTTTGATTGAATATATGATTTTTACATCTTCAATCGAAGTATCAGGTGCAAGGCGAGAAACGAAAACCAGTTTCTTTGGTTTAACAGCGACAAGTGATATTGTGGATGTATCTTTCTTATTGGATTTTAGGAGTTTTATTAGGAGTTTTATTAGACACAGACGAAGGAGAGGTGACGACCAGAGTTGGTGGATCGGACAAGTTAGCAGGGGTGGTTGAAGGAGTCGTAGAAGATAGGAGAGATCTAGGAGATTTTATGCCTGAATAAGTCGATGGTGATAGATTAGGGGCTCATCGAAATCAAATGCCTTAAACTTGCCTTCCACACTAGTAAAATCGGGTTGTAACTGCGAAAACGCCAAATGAAGCTTATAAAGTTCTAGATTAGTCTGCCTGAGGATACTGCTCAAATTGAGTTCCTTACCCAGGCCAGACTTGATGTTTAGGGCGTCCTTGATACGGACGGTTAAGCCGACGCACTTAATATGGAAAACCTTTTCGCTTAACCAGCACGAAACAAAGTCTGAATTTGAATCGGCTGTACTCTTGTGTGTAATTGCACAACAGGCCTGCATTATTAAGGAAAAGTGGTATGCCTCAACTAATTTAGGGAATATCAAAAGAAAAAATAGTTGTACAGAAGCAAAGAGAAAAGAACAGACAAAAACAAAAAGCTAGGAGAGAACTGTTACAAAGATAGAGAGCAAAGAAAAGAAAGGTTGCGATAATTATAACAACACAGCTGATTCCAAAGAGAGCGCTGTAAAAGTGAGCACTAACACAAACACAGTACACTCGGAGAGCGTAAAAAGACGTGAGAGTGGGAGAGCGTAAAAGTGTAAGCTAGAAGCGAGAGTGAAACAATAGAACAACAACTACAGCTGTATCGTTGACACAAAGCAGCGCACTAAGAGAGCGGAGCAAACGTGAGAGAGCGAAAAAAGCGTGGGAGTGTAAAATTGAAACAAAAACAAAAACAAATTTCAAGACGCTGAAGACGCGCCAGCAAAATAAATGTACAGAAATACAATTTAAATTACCAATTACACCAATCTCTATGTTGAATATTTACACGCACAGTTACCATTGACTAATTAGCACCGATTTTAAATCAACTAAGTTAATGTTAAAGTGAGTTAAGGTAAATAATAAGAAAATTATTAGGAGCAAAAAGCCCAACACGACCGATCACCAAGAAAGTATACTCTTAATGACACTTCATGTTTTTTCTATTTCTATCAACTAACTTAATTTAACACCGGCCCCGTTGAAGGCGTGTAATTCTTCAAGCAATCGGTAGCGGAGCCAGTTTGTGAATGACCCGTCTAAATAATCGCCCTTCGCTGGTCCTAAGCTCTGACCATGCCGTCCTGCCCTGCGTGAGTTGCCACGATCCTTCCGAGGAGCCACTGCTGCGGAGGAAGATTGTCCTTAGCGACGACGACGAGTGTTCCCTCTATGTTGTTGGGCTGCTGATGAGGCCCAAGACATATTCGCGGGACCATTGCTGCCAGAACTGTTGCCTGACTGACGAGAATCGCCATCGCCGCAAGCAGTTGAGACCCGTCTGGTCCGGGGTCCGGGGTGCTGGTGAGGCGAGTAGCGACCCGCCTGTCAGCAGGTGCCCTGGTGTTAGGGCCTCTCCGTCGCTGGGGTCCTGTCTGATTGGTCCTAGTGACCGCAAGTTCAGTAGTGCCTCGACGCCGACGAGAACTGTTTGCAGCTCCTCCGCTGTCAACTGCGCGTTGCCCACCGCTCGTAGGTGCTTTGCAGTTTTGAGTAGGTGCTTTGCAGTTTTGACACCTGCCTCCCATAGTCCTCCCATGTGTGGTGCTCGAGGCGGTTTGAACACAAAGGCGCATCCGCTTTTTGATGCGAATTCGCGAATTGCGTCCGCTTGCTCTTCAATCTTCCGTCGCAGATCGTCGAAGTGGCGACTCGCTCCGACGAAGTTCGTCGCGTTGTGGCAGTGCACGATCTGCGGACATCCTCGTCGATCAACAAACCTTTGAAATCATAACAAAAAAGGAGTCAGTGGAAAGATCGGAAACAACTTCTAAATGAACTGCCTTGGACGCAAAAGACACAAACAGCGCTATGTAGGATTTATAATGGGGCCTACCACGGATTTTAAGTGTCATGTACATAAATGGATTTAATCGTTGAAGACAAGGGCCAAGCTTGGATCCCTTGTAAATTCTTTTAATGTCATCAGAAAATTCGTGACATTGAACAACTTCGATAATTTTTAAAAAAGGCTTCTTTATATTCCGTTGGTGATGGAATCTTTTTCAAACTAAGCATTCCTATTTTTACATCTAGCTATGAAGCGGAACATATAAACAAATACCCTAAGCAGTTTGAGGTGACACGAGAATCCCTTGAAGACGTCCACTAGATCCTATTTAACTACGGCAGCGGCCAGTCCAACCGCTGTTTTTCTCTTTTCCAGCTCCATCATCTCCCTTGACAGTTCTAGGTGCGGATTAACGAGCCAATCTTCATCTTCGTTCTTTAAAAACGAAGATCCACCAAACCAGATTGACTCCTTCAAGTCATCAATGTCACAACTTCTTGAAACAACATCTGCTGGTTTAGTTTTGTCGGTACATGTCGCCATGTAGCTTCTTTGGACAACTCCTGAATCTCAGCCACTCTGTTCGAAACGAACGTCGCCAACAACGAAGGATGAGATCGGTAGACGATTCGTTCGATATTTATTTTCAATAATAGCTTGATTCTGTGGCAAAGATCTGCTAGAAGGTGGCGGCACATAACTCAAGTCTAGGAAGTGTTTTCGTCTTGAGCGGCGCTACTTTTTGAAGTCAACAACGAAACTTTGTAACAGTTTTGCTATGAATATAGATGCAAGCACCGTAGGTTCTCATAGATGAGTTGGCGAAACCATGTACTTGTATTGTGTGACACGGATTAGTGAACACATTCGAGGTATGGAGATTTCTTCCACTCTCGACAATGTTTCCTTCAATTTATTCCATGCTGTCTCCAACTGCTGTGGAATAGACTCATCCCAGTCCATCTTATTAAGCCATAACTCCTGTAATAGGATCTTGCCTCGAATGACAATTGGACTTAATAAGCCGAGGGGTCAAAAAGCTTCGATGTCACCGATAATATGTTCCTTTTTGTCGCTCAGAGAACCATGACTGAGGTGTCAATTTTGAACTTTAAGGCATCTTCGCTGGGAGTCCATGATATACCTAGAGCCTTAGTTGAATCTGAATCCGAGATAGTTATCGGTTTAACTGTGCTCTCAGATGCAGTGACCTCAGGTGAGTTTGAAAACCACTTGCTCAATTCAAAACCTGCTGTTTGAAGAACCTGAGTCACTTCAGACTTAATTGTCTTAAGTTCATCTATGCATGCAGCACCAGTTAACATATCATCGACTCGGACCATAACTTCAGAAGCTCTAGGGAGAGACTCTTACAGCTTCACCAACCTCTTTAAACACCTGATGGCCAGAAAAGGGGCTGGACCAGTACCATAAGTAACGGTGTTGAGCTTATATAATCTCAAGGATTCAGATGGATCTCGTCGCCACACTATTAATTGGAATGGCCTATCAGCTTCATTCACCATTACTTGGCGGTACATCTTCTTGACATCAGCTGTCAAAGCGAAACGATGTAACCTGAAGCGAAGAAGAGTTGAGTACAAGTCTTCTTGAATTGTAGGCCCCACCATCAGAATTTCGTTAAGAGACACGTGTGTGGACGTCTTACGGGATGCGTCAAACACCACACGGAGTTTTGTTGAAGTGACTCGGAGAACCATGACTGAGGTGTCAATTTTGAACTTTATGGCATCTTCGCTAGGAGTCCATGATATACCTAGAGCCTTAGTTAAATCTGAATCCGAGATAGTTATCGGTTTAACTGTGCTCTCAGATGCAGTGACCTCAGGTGAGTTTGAAAACCACTTGCTCAATTCAAAACCTGCTGTTTGAAGAACCTGAGTCACTTCAGACTAATTGTCTTAAGTTTATCTATGCATGCAGCACCACCAGTTAACATATCATCGACATAAAAGTCGGACCGAATAACTTCAGAAGCTCTAGGGAGAGATCCTCTTACGGCTTCACCCAACCTCTTTAAACACCTGATGGCCAGAAAAGAGGCTGGGCCAGTACCATAAGTCACGGTGTTGAGCTTATATAATCTCAAGGATTCAGATGGATCTCGTCTCCACACTATTAATTGGAATGGCCTATCAGCTTCATACACCATTACTTGGCGGTACATCTTCTTGACATCAGCTGTCAAAGCGAAACGATGTAACCTGAAGCGAAGAAGAGTTGAGTACAAGTCTTCTTGAATTGTAGGCCTCACCATCAGAATTTTGTTAAGAAACACGTGTGTGGACGTCTTACAGGATGCGTCAAACACCACACGGAGTTTTGTTGAAGTACTCTCAGGTCTCAGAACGCACTGATGGAGAATAACGAAGTGCGGAGTAGACGTAACATCTATGTCCGATGGTGACATATGACCTAAGGCGAGACACTCTTTCATAAATTCGAGATACATTTTCTTCAAACCTTGGTCACGAGTTAGTCTTTTTTCGAGCGACAAGAAACGCAGTTTTGCAACCTCGAACGAGTTGCCTAAAACTTTTGGGTCTGATTTGAACAGCAGTCTAACTTCAAAGCGACCCGAGAGCAAAATCTGAGTAGTCTTCCTGTAGTGGTCTTCATAGAGCTGTTGCTCTGGCGACCATATTCTCCTTGTAGATGGCAATTCCTCTAGTGACCAATACTTCTGCAGTGTGTTATCTATCGAGACAAGCAATTCTTCAACTTAATGCAACTTAATGTTAACGAGGTACCTTGGGGAGCTGGACTATTTGGAGCATATTTTCCAGCTACAACCCAGCCAAGAAGGGTTTTTGTAGAATCAGATACTCCGGACCTTGCTTTATTTGACCGACGGACAACAACTCGAAGAAGGACTCTGCACCAATCAACATATCAATCCGTTGAGGTTTGTAAAAGTATGGATCAGCTAATGGTAGGTTCTTTCATATTTCTTTCTTTCATATTTCAACACTTTTGATTGAATATATGATTTTACATCTTCAATCGAAGTATCAGGTGCAAGGCGAGAAACGAAAACCAGTTTCTTTGGTTTAACAGCGACAAGTGATATTGTGGATGTATCTTTCTTATTGGATTTTAGGAGTTTTGTTTGGAGTTTTATTAGACTCAGACGAAGGAGAGGTGACGACCAGAGTTGGTGGATCGGACAAGTTAGCTGGGGTGGTTGAAGGAGTCGTAGGAGATAGATGAGATCTAGGGAGAAATTATGCCTGAAGAAGCCGATCGCGAGAGATTAGGGGCACATCGAATTCAAAGGACTTAAACTTGGCTTCCACACTAGTGAAATTGGACTGTACTTCTCAAATTGAGTTCCTTACCCCGACAGACTTCGCAAGACCAATGAAGGCCAGACTTGGTGTTTAAGGCGTCCTTAATACGGACGCACTTGATATGGAAAACCTTTTCGCATAACCAGCAAGAAACAAAGTCTGGATTTGAGTCGGCCGTACACTTGTGTGTAATTGCACAACAGGCCTCCATTATTAAAGAAAAGTGATATGCCCCAACTAATGAAGGGAACACCAAAAACACCAAAACGAGTGCAACAGTCGCGGAAAACGCGACAGTGGGATACCCTTCGACCTAATTTCCCGTGTAGTTTAATTTGTTAAATTCATACAAATGCATATGCCTATGCTTTGAAATTAATCCCGACAGATGGCGCTCGCGCTTCGCGCTCGCCCGCCTCCCTTGGTTTATGGTTTTATGCTCATACTTTCTTAAATAACTTCTGTGATTATTGTTCGATCGGATTGTAATTTGCAGACTACGTAGATATTTCGTTGGATGGTTATGAAAAATTAGCGAGTATAAACCAAATGAAAGAGGCCATACTCCCGCTTAATAATATAATTTTTTTTTTTTTTAATTCTAGTTGTTTCTTACCCAACTCTCGTTTTGATTTAGACCCTGTTGGACCATAAATCCAATCCAAGAGATTATCATATAAAAGTGTATTTATACTTAAATTAATATTATCAGGTATTTGATCTTCATCACTTTCTGAAGTTTCTTCTTCTCCTTCTTCTTCTTCTTTTTCTTTTACTTCTTCATTATCACTCTCTTCATTTTCTATATTTGATTGAGATCAGTAAATATCATTATCACTATCATCATTATCATCATCATCATCATTATCATCATCATCATTATCATCATCATGATCAATAGTTGAATTATCAATATAAGGAGAGTCTTCCTTTTTTATTGTTTCATACTTTATTTTTTAATTTTATTATAGTTGGTATGCTTTACATCTCTAACAAGTTCATGCAATGGTTCTGTAATAGGCTTAAAAGTTTCTTCCAAATGATATCATTTTTTGCCTGCTTCAATTCAGAAAATTTTCTTTTCAGAATATTTCTTTTTGTTAACTTATCTAATATTTTTCCTACTCATTTTGTTGAATTTAGATGTCTATTTCTCTATGTTACTTCCTCAGTACTGTGGACAAATAGTAAATGTTTCAAATATTTATAACAATTGAGTTTGGCGTTTATTCTTGTTAGTTTACATTATTCAATTTTATTATTTTTTCTATTACAATGTTGTTATTACTTATTTTGATTATGTTGAAATGTTTATACTTTGGAAGCTCATTTGTTTCATCTCTCATATTTGCATAACGTTGAACTCATTGACTGCATTCAATTCTTCTTGAAAACTGATGTTCTGCTATTGGCAGACATCTTTGAAAACTTCAGATAATTATGTATTAGAATATACTCTCTAGACCCTGCTCAGTTTTCACTACTCCAGGGTTATCTTGGGACTCCATGTTTAAAAGTACCAAGATTGAATTGGATCTTCTTACAGATATTGATATATATAGATTCATTCAATCAGGTATACGTGGCGGTCTAGTGTAATACACCAAAAAATATACAAAAAGCGAATAATATTTATCTACCGAATTATGATAAAATAAAAGATTCTTCATATATGGTATATTTAGACGCTAATAATTTATATGGTTGGGCAATGTCACAGCCGTTACCATATGGTGGGTTCAGTGGTTACCTGTAGATAGTCTAGAAGACTTTGATGTCTTTAGCATAGACGATGAGTCTGAATATGGATATATTCTTGAGGTAGATCTAGACTACCCTTTTTCGATTCATAACGATCATAACGATCTTCCGTTCTGTCCGAAAAACAACAAACCTACTCCCAATACACATGTTAAAAAGTTAATAGCTGACTTAGAACATAAGTCAAACTATGTTATCCATTACAGGACACTAAAACAGTGTTTAGAAAATGGATTAATTTTAAAAAAACCATAGAGGTGTACGATTCTTTCAATAACCTTGGCTGCAATCGTACATCGATCTTAACACTTTTCATAGAACAAATGCCAAGAATTCGTTTGAAAAAATTTTTTTAAACTTCTCAATAACGCAGTCTATGGCAAGACTATGGAAAACGTTGAGAAAAGGGTTAATGTGAAATTAATTAGTGAATGAGAAAGTGCATTCCAAATGCGTAGGTTAAATGTTTATTACGATAAGCCTATTTATTTAGTGTTTGCTGTGCTAGACATTTCAAAATGGAAAATGTACGATTTTCATTATCAGTATATGAAACCGAAATTTGGAGAGTCTGTACGCCTAAACTATATGGATACAGACTCTTTCATATACACGATTAAAACTGATGATTTTTACGCTGATATACGTGAAGATCTTCCAATGAAATTTGATACATCTGATTATCATGCAGATCTCTTAAAGAAATACGGTTTTATAAGCGTTAACAAGAAACGCTTACGGTTTTTTAAAGATGAGTTGAATGGGAAGCCTATGAGTGAATTCGTAAGCTTACGTTCAAAAATGTATTCATTTCTTGTTCCTGGCGGTCAAGAAGTAAAAAAGTCCAAAGGATAAGGATAAGAAAGATTAGAATCATAGGTATTAGATGAATAGGTTGATTGAAAAAAATTCGCAAAAGATCAGCAGCGGCCTGGTCATTAGTTGCTTCATTATTTTCATAATAGAGACGAGATGGGAATTCATTAGATCTACGGTTCAAGTTAACAAATTATAAAACTGCTTAGGATCACGTGCAAATTGAAGCCGACAGCGATGTATATAGTCATCATAACATTTATTATTAAGAGCAATAAAGTTAGCCACTAAAACAGTATAACGAGAAAAATCAGGATTTCCCGTTTTTTTAATTTTTTATAATACAGAGATTTTAAGTTTTTCACTCTGACTAATTCACGTGTAAACCATGGAAGACTTTTAGTCTTGGCTGGATATACATGTGGAACACACTCGTCGAAATATTTGTTCAAGGTATCATAAAAATATGAAGTACAAGTAACTAAGTTCGAGCATGCATAAAAACAAGACCAATCGTGTTCTAGAATTAGATTATTAAGCCTCACAAAAGTCAGTTTTGCGGAAGCAGCGTGACATCAAAACACGCTTAACAATTTCAGTTTGCACGGGGGCGGAAGTTCTAAAGCAAGTTCTAAGGTAGGATCATAAGGATCTTCAGTAGAGACTAAGGGATTTGTTCTTGAAATGTTATTAATGTGAGTATCAGGAGTGAAAATTAAGTCAAGGATTTTGCCTTTATGGTTATGTAAAGTGTTAAACAAGGATAGTTCAGAGAGACCATTGATAAATGGGTTAAAGATGGAGGGAATCAAAACATTTGAATGAGAGGAGGTAAATTGAAATCACCAAAAACCAATAGGTAATCTCTATCCAAAAGTTTTGATTCTATAGATTTAATACAAGACAGGTGTTCTAGATACAAAAAGTTTCGACGAAGGAGGAATGTAAGAACAAGTTACATAAACTGAAAAATAAATTAAAGTTATTTTAACGCACAGGAATTCTAAGTTGGGCAGACAGTCTATTGATACAATATCAGAAGACAGATTTGAATCAACGGCAATAAGAACCCCTCCTCCAGATCGCGACAAACGGTCACATCTGAATGAAGTATACTTATTAGAAAAGATTTCACTATTTTCTATATCCGGTTTTAACCAAGTTTCAGTAAATATTAAAATATGATAGATAAAAGATATACTATTAGTAAAACGTTTGGAAAGTTTAGTATTCAGGCACTGAACATTTTGATAAACAACAAAGAGGTTAGAATTTAGTTTTTATACTTTTTAAGTTTTTGCTGTTCCGTTCGGAGATTAAACGGTCAGCAAAGAAAGGGTAACTGGTGTATAGTCTTTTGTTTAGGAGTAAACTGCTTAACAATTAGGTCAGGCGGCCAAAAAAGATCCATTGCACACAATTGGGAAATGCTCAGCCGAAATACTAATTTTAAAAGACGATACTTCTCTGGGAAATTTAAAGTTAAATTTTTCCACGATTAAATTTTCAGACTGGATTTTAGAAAGGATATATGATTTTTCATCATCTTTCGAAGTGTCAGGTGCCAGACGAGAAACAAAGACCAACTTCTAGGTTTAACGGCAGCTAGAGGTTTTACACTGTGTACCGTAATGGTGGGGGAAGTCACGGGTAAAGTTAATAAATTGTCTACACTCAGAATAGAGCAAGACGAATTGGAAGAGGTAGAAGGAGTTGGGACGGAGGCATTACGTGGAACAGAAGTTTTTCGAGCATGAATGGTTTTAGAGCATGACGGAGAAGGAAAATTTAAATTCAAGATAAGATCAGAAATGATAGTAGTAGAGGGTTGGAGGGTATTAGTTTTCAGTACTTTCAGTGATGATACCCGAATTATTAATGGATCGTGAATGGGTTTAAGAGAGTTAAATTGAGTCTATATTTCTAAGTACTGCGAATATAACTTGCCAAAAGCGGTACGTAAATTATAAAAACCCAATTTGGTTTTTTGCAAAACTTTTTGCAAGTCAGATTCGCCTATTCGACATTGTTCACAAGAACCACTTTAAGCCAGTCTTGGTATGAATTACATCCTTAATTCGGATAGTTAGACCGGCGTATTTTAGGTGACAAAAGTGTCACACAGCCAGCAGCCAATAAAATCTGCATTGGGATCAGCTGAGCATTTGCAAATCTTTGCCGAACAAGAGATCATTTTCGGTAAGCCTTAACAAATGTAAGGGGTTATAAATGAGATTAAAGCAAAAATAGAAAGATCAAAAATTTGTGAGAGAAAGAATACGGTTTTACAAAGATAGAGAGCAAAGAAAAATGGAGTCTAAATTCCTAAGAATTTGTCTCGACGTATTGTCAGCTGTTGCGATAAATTAATATGTTAACTTTTATTTTATCACCAGCAACCAGCCACTCTCGTAAGTGTCAAAATCAAAAAGGAAAAATACACCGCGTCTTTCACTTACGTGTGACCGAATAACTTAAGAACTATAATGCCATTTTTGGTATTTTATTAAATACTGATTCGGGGATATTTTAGCTTCATATTTCAACACTTTTGATTGAATATATGATTTACATCTTCAATCGAAGTATCAGGTGCAAGGCGAGAAACGAAAACCAGTTTCTTTTGGTTTAACAGCGACAAGTGATATTGTGGATGTATCTTTCTTATTGGATTTTAGGAGTTTTGTTTGGAGTTTTATTAGACTCAGACGAAGGAGAGGTGACGACCAGAGTTGGTGGATCGGACAAGTTAGCTGGGGTGGTTGAAGGAGTCGTAGGAGATAGGAGAGATCTAGGAGAAATTATGCCTGAAGAAGGCGATCGCGAGAGATTAAGGGGCACATCGAATTCAAAGGACTTAAACTTGGCTTCCACACTAGTGAAATTGGACTATACTTCTCAAATTGAGTTCCTTACCCCCGACAGACTTCGCAAGACCAATGAAGGCCAGACTTGGTGTTTAAGGCGTCCTTAATACGGACGCACTTGATATGGAAAACCTTTTCGCATAACCAGCAAGAAACAAAGTCTGGATTTGAGTCGGCCGTACACTTGTGTGTAATTGCACAACAGGCCTCCATTATTAAAGAAAAGTGATATGCCTCAACTAATGAAGGGAACACCAAAAACACCAAAACGAGTGCAACAGTCGCGGAAAACGCGACAGTGGGATACCCTTCGACCTAATTTCCCGTGTAGTTTAATTTGTTAAATTCATACAAATGCATATGCCTATGCTTTGAAATTAATCCCGACAGATGGCGCTCGCGCTTCGCGCTCGCCCGCCTCCCTTGGTTTATGGTTTTATGCTCATACTTTCTTAAATAACTTCTGTGATTATTGTCCGATCGGATTGTAATTTGCAGACTACGTAGATATTTCATTCAGCTTAGTATATGTTGAAGTCGGAAAGTTGCATTTTTTATACAGCGCTTACAAATTGAGTTTAAAAATTAAAATATTGATTTGACTCGGCTTGTAATCCTGAGCAAGAATATATATACTTTATGGGGTCTCCCACGACTCCTTCTGCTGTTACTTACATTTGCACAAAGTTAGTATACTCTTTTTTGACTATTTTCAATGGTCGAAGGGTATAAAAATAATTGTACAGAAGCAAAGAGGAAAGAAACAAACAAAAACAAAAAGCTAGGACAGAACTGTTTCAAAGATAGAGAGCTAAGAAAAGAAAGGTTGCGACAATTATAACAACAACACAGTACTTTCAGTGATGATACCCGAATTATTAATGGATCGTGAATGGGTTTAAGAGAGTTAAATTGAGTCTATATTTCTAAGTACTGCGAATATAACTTGCCAAAAGCGGTACGTAAATTATAAAAACCCAATTTGGTTTTTTGCAAAACTTTTTGCAAGTCAGATTCGCCTATTCGACATTGTTCACAAGAACCACTTTAAGCCAGTCTTGGTATGAATTACATCCTTAATTCGGATAGTTAGACCGGCGTATTTTAGGTGACAAAAAGTTGTCACACAGCCAGCAGCCAATAAAATCTGCATTGGGATCAGCTGAGCATTTGCAAATCTTTGCCGAACAAGAGATCATTTTCGGTAAGGCTTAACAAATGTAAGGGGTTATAAATGAGATTAAAGCAAAAATAGAAAGATCAAAAATTTGTGAGAGAAAGAATACGGTTTTACAAAGATAGAGAGCAAAGAAAAAATGGAGTCTAAATTCCTAAGAATTTGTCTCGACGTATTGTCAGCTGTTGCGATAAATTAATATGTTAACTTTTATTTTATCACCAGCAACCAGCCACTCTCGTAAGTGTCAAAATCAAAAAAGGAAAAATACACCGCGTCTTTCACTTTACGTGTGACCGAATAACTTAAGAACTATAATGCCATTTTTGGTATTTTATTAAATACTGATTCGGGGATATTTTAGCTTCATATTTCAACACTTTTGATTGAATATATGATTTTACATCTTCAATCGAAGTATCAGGTGCAAGGCGAGAAACGAAAACCAGTTTCTTTGGTTTAACAGCGACAAGTGATATTGTGGATGTATCTTTCTTATTGGATTTTAGGAGTTTTGTTTGGAGTTTTATTAGACTCAGACGAAGGAGAGGTGACGACCAGAGTTGGTGGATCGGACAAGTTAGCTGGGGTGGTTGAAGGAGTCGTAGGAGATAGGAGAGATCTAGGAGAAATTATGCCTGAAGAAGGCGATCGCGAGAGATTAAGGGGCACATCGAATTCAAAGGACTTAAACTTGGCTTCCACACTAGTGAAATTGGACTATACTTCTCAAATTGAGTTCCTTACCCCGACAGACTTCGCAAGACCAATGAAGGCCAGACTTGGTGTTTAAGGCGTCCTTAATACGGACGCACTTGATATGGAAAACCTTTTCGCATAACCAGCAAGAAACAAAGTCTGGATTTGAGTCGGCCGTACACTTGTGTGTAATTGCACAACAGGCCTCCATTATTAAAGAAAAGTGATATGCCTCAACTAATGAAGGGAACACCAAAAACACCAAAACGAGTGCAACAGTCGCGGAAAACGCGACAGTGGGATACCCTTCGACCTAATTTCCCGTGTAGTTTAATTTGTTAAATTCATACAAATGCATATGCCTATGCTTTGAAATTAATCCCGACAGATGGCGCTCGCGCTTCGCGCTCGCCCGCCTCCCTTGGTTTATGGTTTTATGCTCATACTTTCTTAAATAACTTCTGTGATTATTGTCCGATCGGATTGTAATTTGCAGACTACGTAGATATTTCATTCAGCTTAGTATATGTTGAAGTCGGAAAGTTGCATTTTTTATACAGCGCTTACAAATTGAGTTTAAAAATTAAAATATTGATTTGACTCGGCTTGTAATCCTGAGCAAGAATATATATACTTTATGGGGTCTCCCACGACTCCTTCTGCTGTTACTTACATTTGCACAAAGTTAGTATACTCTTTTTTGACTATTTTCAATGGTCGAAGGGTATAAAAATAATTGTACAGAAGCAAAGAGGAAAGAAACAAACAAAAACAAAAAGCTAGGACAGAACTGTTTCAAAGATAGAGAGCTAAGAAAAGAAAGGTTGCGACAATTATAACAACAACACAGCTGATTCCAAAGGGAGAGCTGTAAAAGTGAGCACTAACACAGCTGCAGTACACTCGGAGAGCGTAAAAAGACGTGAGAGTGGGAGAGCGTAAAAGTGTAAGCTCGAAGCGAGAGTAAAACAATAAAACAAGAACTACAGCTGTATCGTTGACACAAAGCAGCGCACTAAGAGAGCGGAGCAAACGTGAGAGAGCGAAAAAGCGTGGGAGTGTAAAATTGAAACAAAAAAGAAAAACAAATTTCAAGACGCTGAAGACGCGCCAGCAAAATAAAGTGTACAGAAATACAATTTAAAATACAAATTACCAATTACACCAACGATCTCTATGTTGAATTTATAAACACACAGTTTCCATTGAAGAAAACTGTCTATTACTCGAAAAATTACCATTTTGATAATAATTGAAATGTCTTGATGACTACTGTATTTATTAGTATATTATTTTCTCTTCACGCAACTCTTGTTATTGGTAGAATTTCATTGGTATGATTGTTATTACCAGCAGCTTCTGAAGCTATTAAAAGTTGTAATCGTTCAACTATTTCGTTAACGTTATTCCAATAGACATAATTTGGTTTCTCCTGTTTTAACTTCATAAACATAGCACCAACCCCTCCTCTTTTGGTTTGAATTGGTGTAGATACAGCTGCAGGTTTCATTGTTGTTGTTTTTGACGATATCAAGGGTTTAATAATTCTCGTATATTTAAATGCACGAGTTCCTTTAATTTGTTTTTGTGGATCATAACCCCTCCCTATGTAGACTCGTTTCTTCTAAAAATCTCTTTATATGAAACTAAATCAGCTTTAGAGTAATTCGTTGGTTGGTTATGAAAAATTAGCGAGTATAAACCAAATGAAAGAGGCCATACTCCTTAATAATATAATAATATAATTTTTTTTGTTTTTTATTTCTAGTTGTTTATTACCCAACTCTCGTTTTGATTTAGACCCTGTTGGACCATAAACCCTATCCAAGAGATTATCATATAAAAGTGTATTTATACTTAAATTAATATTATCAGGTATTTGATCTTCATCACTTTCTGAAGTTTCTTCTTCTCCTTCTTCTTCTTCTTTTTCTTTTACTTCTTCATTATCACTCTCTTCATTTTCTATATTTGATTGAGATCAGTAAATATCATTATCACTATCATCATTATCATCATCATCATCATTATCATCATCATCATCATTATCATCATCATGATCAATAGTTGAATTATCAATATAAGGAGAGTCTTCCTTTTTTATTGTTTCATACTTTATTTTTTTAATTTTATTATAGTTGGTATGCTTTACATCTCTAACAAGTTCATGCAATGGTTCTGTAATAGGCTTAAAAGTTTCTTCCAAATGATATCATTTTTTGCCTGCTTCAATTCAGAAAATTTTCTTTTCAGAATATTTCTTTTTGTTAACTGATCTAATATTTTCCTACTCATTTTGTTGAATTTAGATGTCTATTTCTCTATGTTGCTTCCTCAGTACTGTGGACAAATAGTAAATGTTTCCAATATTTATAATATATATATATAAATGTAGACTTTATTTTCTTCTTGTTAGTTTACATTATTCAATTTTATTATTTTTTTTTCTATTACAATGTTGTTATTACTTATTTTGATTATGTTGAAATGTTTATACTTTGGAAGCTCATTTGTTTCATCTCTCATATTTGCATAACGTTGAACTCATTGACTGCATTCAATTCTTCTTGAAAACTGATGTTCAGCTCTTGGCAGACATCATTGAAAACTTCAGATAATTATGTATTTGCATATACTCTCTAGAGTACTCCTGCTCAGTTTTTCACTTCTCCAGGGTTATCTTGGGACGCCATGTTTAAAAGTACCAAGAATGAATTGGATCTTCTTACAGATATTGATATATATAGATTCATTCAATCAGGTATACGTGGCGGTCTAGTGTAATACACCAAAAAATATACAAAAGCGAATAATAAATATCTACCGAATTATGATAAAATATAAGATTCTTCATATATGGTATATTTAGACGCTAATAATTTATATGGTTGGGCAATGTCACAGCCGTTACCATATGGTGGGTTCGAGTGGTTACCTGTAGATAGTCTTGAAGACTTTGATGTCTTTAGCATAGACGATAAGTCTGAATATGGATATATTCTTGAGGTAGATCTAGACTACCCTTTTTCGATTCATAACGATCATAACGATCTTCCGTTCTGTCCGAAAAACAACAAACCTACTCCCAATACAAATGTTAAAAAGTTAATAGCTGACTTAGAACATAAGTCAAACTATGTTATCCATTACAGGACACTAAAACAGTGTTTAGAAAATGGATTAATTTTAAAAAAAACCATAGAGGTGTACGATTCTATCAATAACCTTGGCTGCAATCGTACATCGATCTTATCACTTTTCATAGAACAAATGCTAAGAATTCGTTTGAAAAGATTTTTTTTAAACTTCTCAATAACGCAGTCTATGGCAAGACTATGGAAAACGTTGAGAAAATGGTTAATGTGAAATTAATTAGTGAATGGGAAAGTGCATTCCAAATACGTAGGTTAAATGTTTATTACGATAAGCCTATTTATTTAGTGTTTGCTGTGCTAGACATTTCAAAATGGAATATGTACGATTTTCATTATCAGTATATGAAACCGAAATTTGGAGAGTCTGTACGCCTAAACTATATGGATACAGACTCTTTCATATACACGATTAAAACTGATGATTTTTACGCTGATATACGTGAAGATCTTCCAATGAAATTTGATACATCTGATTATCATGCAGATCTCTTAAAGAAATACGGTTTTATAAGCGTTAACAAGAAACGCTTACGGTTTTTTAAAGATGAGTTGAATGGGAAGCCTATGAGTGAATTCGTAAGCTTACGTTCAAAAATGTATTCATTTCTTGTTCCTGGCGGTCAAGAAGTAAAAAAGTCCAAAGGATAAGGATAAGAAAGATTAGAATCATAGGTATTAGATGAATAGGTTGATTGAAAAAAATTCGCAAAAAGATCAGCAGCGGCCTGGTCATTAGTTGCTTCATTATTTTCATAATAGAGACGAGATGGGAATTCATTAGATCTACGTTTCAAGTTAACAAAATTATAAAACTGCTTAGGATCACGTGCAAATTGAAGCCGACAGCGATGTATATAGTCATCATAACATTTATTATTAAGAGCAATAAAGTTAGCCACTAAAACAGTATAACGAGAAAAATCAGGATTTCCCGTTTTTTTAAATTTTTTATAATACAGAGATTTTAAGTTTTTCACTCTGACTAATTCACGTGTAAACCATGGAAGACTTTTAGTCTTGGCTGGATATACATGTGGAACACATGTAATCATAAAAATATGAAGTACAAGTAACTAAGTTCGAGCATGCATAAAAACAAGACCAATCGTGTTCTAGAATTAGATTATTAAGCCTCACAAAGTCAGTTTTGCGGAAGCAGCGTGACTTCAAAACACGCTTAACAATTTCAGTTTGCACGGGGGGCGGAAGTTCTAAAGCAAGTTCTAAGGTAGGATCATAAGGATCTTCAGTAGAGACTAAGGGATTTGTTCTTGAAATGTTATTAATGTGAGTATCAGGAGTGAAAATTAAGTCAAGGATTTTGCCTTTATGGTTATGTAAAGTGTTAAACAAGGATAGTTCAGAGAGACCATTGATAAATGGGTTAAAGATGGAGGGAATCAAAAGATTTGAATGAGAGGAGGTAAATTGAAATCACCAAAAACCAATAGGTAATCTCTATCCGAAAGTTTTGATTCTATAGATTTAATACAAGACAGGTGTTCTAGATACAAAAAGTTTCTGACGAAGGAGGAATGTAAGAACAAGTTACATAAACTGAAAAATAAATTAAAGTTATTTTAACGCACAGGAATTCTAAGTTGGGCAGACAGTCTATTGATACAATATCAGAAGACAGATTTGAATCAACGGCAATAAGAACCCCTCCTCCAGATCGCGACAAACGGTCACATCTGAATGAAGTATACTTATTAGAAAAGATTTCACTATTTTCTATATCCGGTTTTAACCAAGTTTCAGTAAATATTAAAATATGATAGATAAAAGATATACTATTAGTAAAACGTTTGGAAAGTTTAGTATTCAGGCACTGAACATTTTGATAAACAACAAAGAGGTTAGAATTTAGTTTTTTATACTTTTTAAGTTTTTTGCTGTTCCGTTCGGAGATTAAACGGTCAGCAAAGAAAGGGTAACTGGTGTATTAGTCTTTTGTTTAGGAGTAAACTGCTTAACAATTAGGTCAGGCGGCCAAAAAGATCCATTGCACCCAATTGGGAAATGCTCAGCCGAAATACTAATTTTAAAAGACGATATTTCTCTGGGAAATTTAAAGTTAAATTTTTCCACGATTAAATTTTCAGACTGGATTTTAGAAAGGATATATGATTTTTACATCATCTTTCGAAGTGTCAGGTGCCAGACGAGAAACAAAGACCAACTTCTAGGTTTAACGGCAGCTAGAGGTTTTACACTGTGTACCGTAATGGTGGGGGGGGAAGTCACGGGTAAAGTTAATAAATTGTCTACACTCAGAATAGAGCAAGACGAATTGGAAGAGGTAGAAGGAGTTGGGACGGAGGCATTACGTGGAACAGAAGTTTTTCGAGCATGAATGGTTTTAGAGCATGACGGAGAAGGAAAATTTAAATTCAAGATAAGATCAGAAATGATAGTAGTAGAGGGTTGGAGGGTATTAGTTTTCAGTACTTTCAGTGATGATACCCGAATTATTAATGGATCGTGAATGGGTTTAAGAGAGTTAAATTGAGTCTATATTTCTAAGTACTGCGAATATAACTTGCCAAAAGCGGTACGTAAATTATAAAAACCCAATTTGGTTTTTTGCAAAACTTTTTGCAAGTCAGATTCGCCTATTCGACACTGTTCACAAGAACCACTTTAAGCCAGTCTTGGTATGAATTACATCCTTAATTCAGATAGTTAGACCGGCGTATTTTAGGTGACAAAAGTTGTCACACAGCCAGCAGCCAATAAAATCTGCATTGGGATCAGCTGAGCATTTGCAAATCTTTGCCGAACAAGAGATCATTTTCGGTAAGCCTTAACAAATGTAAGGGGTTATAAATGAGATTAAAGCAAAAATAGAAAGATCAAAAATTTGTGAGAGAAAGAATACGGTTTTACAAAGATAGAGAGCAAAGAAAAAATGGAGTCTAAATTCCTAAGAATTTGTCTCGACGTATTGTCAGCTGTTGCGATAAATTAATATGTTAACTTTTATTTTACCACCAGCAACCAGCCACTCTCGTAAGTGTCAAAATCAAAAAAGGAAAAATACACCGCGTCTTTGACTTTAGGTGTGACCGAATAACTTAAGAACTATAATGCCATTTTTGGTATTTTATTAAATACTGATTCGGGGATATTTTAGCTTCATATTTCAACACTTTTGATTGAATATATGATTTTACATCTTCAATCGAAGTATCAGGTGCAAGGCGAGAAACGAAAACCAGTTTCTTTGGTTTAACAGCGACAAGTGATATTGTGGATGTATCTTTCTTATTGGATTTTTGGAGTTTTGTTTGGAGTTTTATTAGACTCAGACGAAGGAGAGGTGACGACCAGAGTTGGTGGATCGGACAAGTTAGCTGGGGTGGTTGAAGGAGTCGTAGGAGATAGGAGAGATCTAGGAGAAATTATGCCTGAAGAAGCCGATCGCGAGAGATTAAGGGGCACATCGAATTCAAAGGACTTAAACTTGGCTTCCACACTAGTGAAATTGGACTGTACTTCTCAAATTGAGTTCCTTACCCCGACAGACTTCGCCAAGACCAATGAATGCCAGACTTGGTGTTTAAGGCGTCCTTAATACGGACGCACTTGATATGGAAAACCTTTTCGCATAACCAGCAAGAAACAAAGTCTGGATTTGAGTCGGCCGTACACTTGTGTGTAATTGCACAACAGGCCTCCATTATTAAAGAAAAAGTGATATGCCTCAACTAATGAAGGGAACACCAAAAACACCAAAACGAGTGCAACAGTCGCGGAAAACGCGACAGTGGGATACCCTTCGACCTAATTTCCCGTGTAGTTTAATTTGTTAAATTCATACAAATGCATATGCCTATGCTTTGAAATTAATCCCGACAGATGGCGCTCGCGCTTCGCGCTCGCCCGCCTCCCTTGGTTTATGGTTTTATGCTCATACTTTCTTAAATAACTTCTGTGATTATTGTCCGATCGGATTGTAATTTGCAGACTACGTAGATATTTCATTCAGCTTAGTATATGTTGAAGTCGGAAAGTTGCATTTTTTATACAGCGCTTACAAATTGAGTTTAAAAATTAAAATATTGATTTGACTCGGCTAGTAATTCTGAACAAGAATATATATACTTTATGGGGTCTCCCACGACTCCTTCTGCTGTTACTTACATTTGCACAAAGTTAGTATACTCTTTTTTGACTATTTTCAATGGTCGAAGGGTATAAAAATAATTGTACAGAAGCAAAGAGGAAAGAAACAAACAAAAACAAAAAGCTAGGAGAGAACTGTTTCAAAGATAGAGAGCTAAGAAAAGAAAGGTTGCGACAATTATAACAACAACACAGCTGATTCCAAAGGGAGAGCTGTAAAAGTGAGCACTAACACAACCGCAGTACACTCGGAGAGCGTAAAAGACGTGAGAGTGGGAGAGCGTAAAAGTGTAAGCTCGAAGCGAGAGTAAAACAATAAAACAAGAACTACAGCTGTATCGTTGACACAAAGCAGCGCACTAAGAGAGCGGAGCAAACGTGAGAGAGCGAAAAAAGCGTGGGAGTGTAAAATTGAAACAAAAAGAAAAACAAATTTCAAGACGCTGAAGACGCGCCAGCAAAATAAAGTGTACAGAAATACAATTTAAAATACAAATTACCAATTACACCAACGATCTCTATGTTGAATTTATAAACACACAGTTTCCATTGAAGAAAACTGTCTATTACTCGAAAAATTACCATTTTGATAATAATTGAAATGTCTTGATGACTACTGTATTTATTAGTATATTATTTTCTCTTCACGCAACTCTTGTTATTGGTAGAATTTCATTGGTATGATTGTTATTACCAGCAGCTTCTGAAGCTATTAAAAGTTGTAATCGTTCAACTAATTCGTTAACGTTATTCCAATAGACATAATTTGGTTTCTCCTGTTTTAACTTCATAAACATAGCACCACCCCCTCCTCTTTTGGTTTGAATTGGTGTAGATACAGCTGCAGGTTTCATTGTTGTTGTTGTTGTTTTTGACGATATCAAGGGTTTAATAATTCTCGTATATTTAAATGCACGAGTTCCTTTAATTTGTTTTTGTGGATCATAACTCCTTCTATGTAGACTCGTTTCTTCTAAAATCTCTTTATATGAAACTAAATCAGCTTTAGAGTAATTCGTTGGATGGTTATGAAAAATTAGCGAGTATAAACCAAATGAAAGAGGCCATACTCCCGCTTAATAATATAATTTTTTTGTTTTTTATTTCTAGTTGTTTATTACCCAACTCTCGTTTTGATTTAGACCCTGTTGGACCATAAATCCTATCCAAGAGATTATCATATAAAAGTGTATTTATACTTAAATTAATATTATCAGGTTTGTATTTAGTTTTTTATAATTTTTTGTTTTTTTTTTTTTTTTTTTAGTTTTTTGCTGTTGCGTTGGGGGGATTCAATGGTCAGCGAAAGAAGGGTAACAGGTGTTTTAGTCTTTTGTTTAGGAGTAAACTCCTTAACAATTAGGTCAGGCGGCCAAAAAGATCCATTGCACACAATTCGGAAATGCTCAGCCGAAGTACTAATTTTAAAAAGACGATATTTTTCTGGGAAATTTAAAGTTAAATTTTTCCACGATTAAATTTTCAGACTGGATTTTAGAAAGGATGTATGATTTTACATCATCTTTCGAAGTGTCAGGTGCCAGACGAGAAAGGAAGACCAACTTCTAGGTTTAACGGCAACTAGAGGTTTTACACTGTGTACCGTAATGGTGGGGGGGAAGTCACGGGTAAAGTTAATAAATTGTCTACACTCAGAATAGAGCAAGACGAATTGGAAGAGATAGAAGGAGTTGGGACGAATTTGCTAACTGCTTTGCGTGCAACCTTAAATGCATTCATCAAGTCTAATGGCTTCTTTTTTTTTAATATGTGAAATGTTATTGTTCTTGTTCCGCAGTTTACAACACCTTTTCTTACTGCTCTTACTATTTTTTTCCCTTTATCAGCCTCGTGTCGTTTACTTAAGTCTTTATGCTGTGAATAAGCGATATCGTGTATTCCACAAGACTCATCTAATTGATTTATTCCTCGATCTCCTCGCGCCAAACGCTTTGATAACTTTGTGCCAGGACCACAAAAATTATAACCAGATAGATGAACTTCAAAAGGTAAGCCATTAATTATTTTATTTATAAAACCACCACCGCGCTTCAAGTTTGAATTATGACTGGAACGTTTACCCATTTTATTTGATGTTTAATCGATGAGCATTTCTTATTGAATGAAGTAAAGTGTGTAAGTGACAATGCGTTTAATAAAACAAAAACACTTAAAGTGCATATTACTACAAGCACAGAACCTATTTATTTTAATAAAAATAGATCAATTGGAAATTTTTTTGGATTTAATAAGAGAATACTAGAAGCAGATAAAAAAATAACGTATATTTTTGACCAACCTGTAAACATTTTTAAAAGAAATACAATACGCTTGGTATATAATATTGTAAGTGGTACAAACATTGATGGCGGTCAGGATCATTCATTATATGAATTAGGTACCAGGGTATAAAATGAGTGTAACCCCTAATAATCTCATTTATTTACCAGTCAACACTAGAGAGATAAGAACTCTTTCTATACACATAATTGAGGTTAACCGTGATATTTGACACTCCGGGGGACCCTTGTTCAATAAGTTAATATGTGCATTGTCCCTTTTGTGAGGTTAACCGTATCGGTGAGTATGAAAACGATCGTTATGATAAGGGTGTCCTCAAGCATACTAATTGATCGCTACCTTAACCGTGTCGATGATCAAGCATACTAATTGTGTAAACAAAACATTGAAACCTATTTTCCTTCTATGCAATGTTATACAATTTTTGTGAATTAAGACGGGTGGCATAGTATACTCATCTTCTAACATGGGTCGTTGTCACAATATTAAGGCGATCGGTGACCAAATTTTTGTTAGTATAAAAAAATACGTCAAACTGAGTGGAGTGCGTTTACTACATCAGCGAAAAAAATAGAAAACAAGTGAAAACAAAACAACAATACCAACAAAATCAAAAATGGATTTAAACGGAGTATATTCCACAAAGGGTTTGAATGAAATCGCTGCAGCTATAGAACAACAGCAGTAACAATATCAGCAAATACAACAACAATATCAGCAACTACAACAACAGCAGCAGCAACAACAACAGCAGCCACAACATTAGCAGCAACAACAATATCAGCAACTACAACCACAACAGCAGAAGCAACTACTACAGCAGCAACAACAATATCTGCAACTACAACCACAACAGCTGCAGCAACTAAAAGAAAACTATAAAAAAATACGTGAAACTGAGTAGAGTGTGTTAACTACATCAGCGAAAAAAAATAGAAAACAAGTGAAAACAAAACATAACAAGTGTAAGAACAACAATAGCAACAAAATCAAAAAAAGCACAAAGGCTTTGAACAACAATATCAGCAACTACAACAACAGCAACAACAACAGCAGCAGCCACAACATCAGCAGCAACAACAATATCAGCAACTACAACCACAATAGCAGCAGCAACTACAACAGCAGCAACAACAATATCTGCAACTACAACAACAATATCAGCAACTACAACAAGAAATCATGAAATGGGTTTAAACAGAGGAGGCAGGAATAATATGAAGTATTGTGTGCCTTGTAATGTGACTCTTCAAAATAATATAAGTTGGTCACTCATACTTGTACACAGCAGCATAAGAGACGTGCTATTGAACCTGTTGATAACAGGATTTACAAAAACACTGATGTATTCAATGCACTATGGGAAAAATGTCGATTTTTTTGGCATTTTTACAATTTTAAAGTTGTTGCAAATTTAAAAAAATATTTAATTTTTTGTTTTATCATATTTCAAACTACTTAAAAAATATTTTTGTTGATTTTTACCGTCTTCAGCAATAGTTCAATTGTCGATTAAATTTAACTAAATTGATAAAGTTATTTGCTTTAAGTTAGTGTTTAAAAATCTTTTATTACTTCAAAGGCGATATTCTGACAAGCCGCGTCAATAAAAATACATTTTTAAAATGGAAAAAAACAATTATGTTGTGTTCTGTTATTTTTTATCCGCAGTAAATGTGCGTTTATATCCATTTTCTGATGTGTTGCGGACATATTTGTTAGACTTTAATTAAGTATTGAAATTGTAATTTGTGTGGTCTGTAACTTTAGTTGCGTTAAGTTGAGACAAAAGTTAAAAATGAGAAGTTGTTAAATAAACTATTCACAATTGACATCGATTTTAGTTTTTTGCCCGTTTTTGCCCCTTTTTCCAAAAAACTTCATGTTGCAGCTGCATAAACAGCAACAATAATCGCAAAAAAACAGTTTTATGGATATGTAATTGGGAAAATCTTATTTAGAAGCATCTTTATAAGGAACAACATAATTTTATGACACAAAATAGAGCAGCATCGTCTTTAGATTAAGCTAAAATGACCAAAATGAGATACATTTTGGAGTACTTGAAGAAAATTAATTTACAATTGCTTGCGTACCACACATCGATATATTAAATTTACTAGAACTATAATGCAAGAGAAATGTTGTAATACGATAGAGTTACGCGAATGCAGGACCGCAACTCGAACGATAGAATATCAACAAATTATTATTTTTATATTTATTTCCGTAAATATAAAGCGGACGTGGACTAAAACAAAACCGAAATTTAGTCATACTTTTAGTAATACACCACGAATATTTCAAGTTTCTATCTTTAAAATTGGAGTTGATGCCACTGTGCAATGGAAGGATTTTTCAGTACCTCTACATCAATACTAACGCAGGCTTGGTATTACCCAATGATTTTCTGCAGGAAGCAGGCGAGGCACTCCTTCATCATCTCTTCGGTGTGCTTGAAGCTCACACTTCTATAAAAATGAATTTTGAGCTTTTCGAGTGTATGGATGTGAAGTCTTTCCAATCAAAAATGGAAGTCTTCGCTGTGAATTCTGATTTACAAGAATTGTACAAGGAGCATACAGAGAAAATAATCTCAAGAATGGAAGATTTCCAAGAGAAGGATAGTGGATGGGCATTGACTCACATTATCAAATTGGAAATGAATGTTAATAAATATAAACCCATAAAAGGATCCTCATTTATCGCACTACTTAAGAGTTTGAGTAGCAAAAAAGCAATAGTGAACGTCAAAAACAATGACGAATACTGCTTCAAATGGACAGTGATTGCTGCAATAAAGGGAAAAAGATCAACATGATGAAAGATGTGAAACATATGATGTGGAGATATCTGAACATAATCAAAGTAAACAATATTGTTTTGAACTTTGAAGGTTTAGAGTTCCCACTTAATCCTAAACATATCAATAAGTTTATGGATAAAAACCCATTGATCAGCATAACAGTGTTTGGATATGATCTGGAAAACAGAAATATAATCGGCCCCATCTTCTATCCCAAAGATGTGAAACAACATCACATCAACATGTTGTTACTGGAAAGCGATGAGAAGGCTCACTACCCCTGGATTAGAAATCTTTCACGGTAAGTACACATTGAAAAAAAAAATATATATGTATTTTAGTACTTATAATTATACTAGTTTGATTTATATATTTTCTTCATTGATTGGTAAGATCTTAGACTGTGGCTCACAAGTGTAGACAATGGTTCTGCAATATTTGTTTGAACTATTCTACGAGTGAGGCAGCAGCCAGTCGTCATCGCGAGATCTGCAGCAATGTCTGTCAACTACCCACTGGAAAAAATACAGTTCTTCGTTATAAGAACTCCCTGAAGGAAGTTAAGGTACCATTCGCCGTCTACGCTTATTTCGAAGCCATTCTACAACCGAAAAATGATAGTGTGAGTGATAATATGATATATATTAATTTACATTTACCTATATCATATGCATACTATATAAAGTGTGCATATAATAATGAGTTAAGTACCTTTAAGTTAGAAACAAGTCAGAGGGCCAGTTCAGCATTTATAGGTAGCTTTGTAGAAAATCTCACAAATATTTATGATAGGTTGTGAGTTCGATAAAGTTACCAAGCCTTGCCAAGCCTTGGAATTACGCAATAAGAAGCGACTTGTGAGTGCTGAAGAGATGTCTGCATCTTCAACACCTAAGAGATCTGACGAGATGGATTCAGAAAGTGACGTGGAGCTCAGCGGCACCCGAACGATAGTGCCAAGAGAAAAGGAAGACACCGTTACAATTCTTATTAAGCGCATGACGGAACAGTTAGCTGCAATTTCTGCACAAAACAGTGCATTGGGTACGCAAATGGCAAGCGTTACAAAGGGGAATGTCTGAACGGATGAACAAAATTGAACAGTTGGTAGCAGGAAATCCAATTGGTGCAATATGCACAGCCACACATGGTGGCACTGGCGTTTCTGCAACGGGCAGCGACGATCATGGATTGGCTATCAACAATGCTGCACAGGGCAGCAACAATATGGGTTCAAACGTAGAGGACGTATCTGGAACGGTCGCACATGGTGGCACTGGTGTTTCTATAGTGAACAGAGACGCAGCTTTGCAAGCAAACTTTGAAGCCTCACATGGTAGTACTGGCGTTTCTGCACAGGGCAGCAACGCACCTGCACAACAAATTGGCAGCGTTTTTAGGGAATTCTCTGATCTTGATACACAGAGAAAAGGCAATGGACTTGATACACAGAGAAAAGGCAATGGACTTGATATACAGGAAAGCTCTGGTCTTGATACACAGAGAAGAAGCTATGGTCTTGATATTTTGGTCAACGCAACTGGAAGACAACATAGTGTCGCTGATCATGTCAGCAAACAGTCTAATTGGAAAAAGAACATTTTTTATTTTAATTAAATTGCGTTGCGAAAAAGTACTGCGTATTATACATACACATACAGACAAAGGATGATGAAATAGTTACGTGTTGTTTTTGTTCTCTAACATAGTTATAGTTAATTTTTTTCCCCAAGTATTTCACAACTTCTTTTGGAGGTTGTAAATTCCCAAAACTACCAAAGTATTATAAACTTTCCGTTTTTATTATAAGCTACCTAACGTGTACCATCTGATGTTGAATCGTCCAAGTTGACGATACCCGATTCACGAATCCATGGGGAACTTGGAAGTGAATCTCTCATAAATACATCTCTAAAATGGGAGATATGTTTTCGAGCAAACTTTTCAATATCAAAATTAGAAAGTGCTCTGTTGGGTAGCTTATCTAGTAGTTTTTTCTATTCCTACACCCCATCTAAACGGATTAAGATACAATCCATACTCTCCATTTTTCTTATTATGTCGCTTACTCTCTTCCAACTGTTTTTTTCCCGTGTTTGCATTGGTGATTGCTTTAGCAATAGCAGCACTACCAGCATTACCCTTGGAACTTTGTTTTTTTCTGACGTCCAATTGATTTGCTAACTGCTTTGCGTGCAACCTTAAATGCATTCATCAAGTCTAAAAAAAAAAAAAAAAAAAATATCAAGTCTAATGGCTTCTATTTTTTTAATATGTGAAATGTTCTTGTTCTTGTTCCGCAGTTTACAACACCTTTTCTTACTGCTCTTACTATTTTTTTTCCCTTCTTACCCATTCCTTATCTCCATTTTGCATTCATTATATTTGTAACAAAATATGCTGACGATTTTTCCCTCAAAACTAGAGTCTTTTGCATTTACGCGTTCCCAAGCTCTGTTTATCAACTCTTTATCAGCCTCGCGTCGTTTACTTAAGTCTTTATGCTGTGAATAAGCGATATCGTGTATTCCACAAGACTCATCTAATTGATTTATTCCTCGATCTCCTCGCGCCAAACGCTTTGATAACTTTGTGCCAGGACCACAAAAATTATAACCAGATAGATGAACTTCAAAAGGTAAGCCATTAATTATTTTATTTATAAAACCACCACCGCGCTTCAAGTTTGAATTATGACTGGAACAATTATAAAAGCGTTTACCCATTTTATTTGATGTTTAATCGATGAGCATTTCTTATTGAATAAAGTAAAGTGTGTGAGTGACAATGCGTTTAATAAAAAAGATGGGCCAAAGAATTTAGAGATCCTTATACGACAAAATTACTTTACACTTCTCTTGTTCGTCCAATTCTTGAATATGGTTCTTGCGTGTGGTCGCCGCAATATCATATTCACCAAGATAGAATTGAGTCTGTTCAAAAGCAATTTTTACTTTTCGCTTTGCGTAGTTTCAACTGGGTACCAGGTGTAGACTTGCCATCTTATTCTAGTAGACTGCTTCTTATTAACCTACCTTCCTACTAATCGTCGTATTATGTTAGGTGTTACGTTTCTTTTCAAACTAATCAAGTACGACATTGATTCTCCTATTCTGCTTAACCAAATTAATTTCTGTATTCCTTCTAGAGTAACTCGTAATTTTTTGCCACTTTCCTTGTACTTTTGTCATAATAATTATAGCTTGCATGATCCCTTTCGAGTTCTCTGTGCTGATTACAATAGACTGTTTAGAGTTTTCAATTCAGAGTCCTCCCTTAATTTGACCAAACTATCCATTCTTAACTACTTAACACTTAACAACAATTAACACTAATCCACCGATCTGATTGGGTTTTATTGGGTTTTCCCCAATCCCTTTGCAACAAATGTTGGATCGGTTTCTTTTTATTATCCCAGTTTAAATTTTAAATTTTAAATTTTAAATTTTAATCTTTAAATTTAATTTTGATTTAAATAAAATATAATAATAATAATATTTTTTACAATTTTAATTCTTAAATTTTATTGTTAACTCTTTACCCAGTCGACTGCCATTAGTTGACATTAAATAAATAAATAAATAAATAAATAAAACAAAAACACTTAAAGTGCGTATTACTACAAGTAGTATTTACCGTATTTACAGTATTTACCAGTCAACACTAGAGAGATAAGAACTCTTTCTATACACATAACTGATCAAAACGGTGATTTAATAAATTTACGAGGTGAAAAATATACAATTAGTATGCATTTAAGACTAATACAATGATTCCATTCGAAAAGTTAAACGAAGAGGTTCAAAGAGGAAAAACAATAAGCCAACATTAAAAAATAAATTGCTTCTAAAATCATTGGGATACAAGCTTCGAGTTTAATAAAAAAACATACTAATATAGAGAAATCATTATGATAATGAATGAAGTATTAGCTGTTCGAGAAAAAACCTACTCTGACGAAAGTATATCAAAAAAAAGAGTATCATACCTTTTCACCATACCAACAATCATTTAAACCTAATGATGAAATCAGAATTACAATTCAAAACCAGGACTTGTATGTACTCCCTCATGAGAGTTTTATCAATTTCCATGGTGTCATTAGTAGAGTTAACGACGATAATTCAGTGGAAACTGCAAATGTTGTTACAAAACTACATACCTAACAATTGTATGGCATATTTTCTGGATGAAATACGTTATGAAATAAATGGTGTTGAGATTGATAGAACAAGATTTGTTGGCACTACTTCTACAATTAAGAACTATGTATCTTTGAATCAACTGGAGGGCAAGAGACTTCACAATTTTGGATGGAGTGGATCTGGAGAGTTTGATGCACAAAGTTATTTTGAATATTCTGTTCCACTAAAAAATTTACTTGGGTTTGCTGAAGATTTTAAGAAAGTTATATTAAACTGCAAGCATGAACTTTTGATATCTAACGAGAGCAACAGTCGCGCCAAACGCGACAGTGGGATACCCTTCGACCTATGTTCCCGTGTAGTTTAATTTATTAAATTCATACACATACATATACATATGCACATGCTTTGAAATTAATCCCGACAGATGGCGCTGGCGCTTCGCGCTAGTTACAATCCTGTAGCCGGGGGAGGAATAGCTTTCAAAAAACAACTGTGTAGTTCGGGGTATGAAACGAGAAGCAGCTCTTTATTACTGAAAGTTGTATACTTAGGCAAAATGTCTCTTCGGCCGAGTTCGTGTTGGCGATATTCGTTAAAACTCCTCGGCTCTGAATTTTGTTGCCGGGGCGGTGTTGTTTCCCTGTGGCCGGGGAGAGGGGGCATGTTAACTCGCTCGCCCGCCTCCCTTGTTAGCTGACAGAAGCACATGGTTTTATGCTCATACTTTCTTAAATAACTTCTGATTAATGTCCGATCGGATTGTAATTTGGAGACTACATAGATATTTCATTCAGCTTAGTATATGTTGAAGTCAGAAAGTTGTATCTTTTATACAGCGCTTACAAATTGTGTTCAAAAATTAAATTATTGATTTGTGGGGGCGGTGGGCGTGGCACCTAACATTTGAATAAAACTTGATCTGCTTGAAGTACACAGGAGTCTTTCTGCCAACACACTTTGGTAACACTAGCTTTTATAATAGCTGAGATCTGTGCGTTCACGCAGACGGACAGACGGACAGACGGACAGACAGACAGACAGACAGACATGGCTCAATCGACTCGGCTTGTGATCCTGAGCAAGAATATATATACTTTATGGGGTCTCCCACGCCTCCTTCTGCCTGTTACATACATTTGCACAAAGTTAGTATACCCTTTTTTTGACCATTTTCAATGGTCGAAGGGTATAAAAATATGCATGAAGTATATGATGCAAGACACCTTAACAATAATTTAATACTGGAAATGTTGAGTATAACATGGAAAATTCCTCATGTAACCCCCATTGATTCAGCTAAAATTAAATTGTATGATATAATAAAAAGCTGTGCTAATCTTCCATTAGAATTTCTTAGTTGGGATACCTATATTAACCCTAAACTTAGTCAGGGTACACATCAAATCATTAACCCTTTATCAGGTCGGGATGCATATCTGCAACATATTATTGAGAAGCAAACGTTGGAATGTCAGAATTTTTTACCATTTACTGGATTTGACAGTCAGTAACGCTTGGCTATTGTACAAAAAAGTGTTCAAAAAGCAAACGGATATTCTGAAAAAATGTTGGGATCATCCGATTTTCGACTTAGCATTGCAGAAGTGCTAACCAAACTGGAAACTACAAGTAAATTGGGAAAACACAGCTCTACGATTGATAATGAGTTGGAACAAAAAAAGCAGAGAGATCCAACCCAGCGCGTTCCAAACCAAATGGTACGGCAGGATCAGATTGGACATTGGCCAATTTGGACAGAAAATAGAATCAGGTGCAAGAAACCAAACTGTGGAGGATATGCGCAAGTTATGTGCAACAAATGTGGAGTTGCTTTATGCTTTAACAAAAGAAACAATTGTTTTAAAGATTTTCATTTAAATTAATTTTTTATAATTTCATGGAAACATTTGCACTTATTTATATATTTAGTATTTTTTCCCCGAAAACGTATTTGATGCATATGTGCAACAAATATATATTTTCAATAAATCGGCTAAAAATGAAAATCTGGAAAAAACGAAACAGAATTGTATTTTTATACCCTTCGACCATTGAAAATGGTCAAAAAAGGGTATACTAACTTTGTGCAAATGTATGTAAATGTGCAAATGTAGACTCCTCTGTACTATAAGCAGATCAAGTTTATTTCAAATGTTAGGTGCCACGCCCACGGCCTTCACAAATCAATAATTTAATTTTTGAACTCAATTTGTAAGCGCTGTATAAAAGATATAACTTTCTGACTTCAACATATACTAAGCTGAATGAAATATCTAGGTAGTCTCCAAATTACAATCCGATCGGACAATAAACACAAAAGTTATTTAAGAATGTATGAGCATAAAACCAAATGCTTCAGTCAGCTAACAAGGGAGGCGGGCGAGAGCGAAGCGCGAGCGCCATCTGTCGGGATTAATTTCAAAGCATGTGCATATGCATATGTGTATGAATTTAACAAATTCAACTACACGGGAACATAGGTCGAAGGGGTATCCCACTGTCGCGTGCTGCGCGACTGTTGCTTTTCTTACTGGTTTATTTTCGAATATCAATTGAATAAAAACGAGAGCAACAGTCGCGCAAAACGCGACAGTGGGATACCCTTGACCTCTGTTCCCGTGTAGTTTAATTTGTTAAATTCACACACATATGCTTATGCACATGCTTTGAAAGCAATCCCGACAGATGGCGCTCGCTTTGCGCTCGCCCGCCTCCCTTGTTAGCTGACAGAAGCATGCTCATACTTTCTTAAATAACTTCTGTGTTTATTGTCCGATCGGATTGAAATTTGGAGACTACGTAGATATTTCATTCAGCTTATTATATGTTAAAGTCAGAAAGTTGTATCTTTATACAGCGCTTACAAATTTAGTTCAAAAATTAAATTATTGATTTGTGGGGGCGGTGGGCGTGGCACCTAACATTTGAAATAAACTTGATCTGCTTGTAGTACACAAGAGTCTTCCTGCCAAATTTGGTAATTCTAGCTTTTATAATAGCTGAGATCTGTGCGTTCATACAGACAGACAGACAGACAGACAGACAGACCATTTTCAATGGTCGAAGGGTATAAAAACCGCATCAAATTCCGTTTTCATGCCTGATAAAGGGTTAATTGCGATTTCCATTATATTTCGATTCCCATTAATTGCGTTTAAAGACAGAAATAAATTTATCACAAACAATTTAACTAATCTAAGTCTATCTAAATTCTGAAACATATCCGTATGATGATTTAAAATTAGATTTCAACAAGAATCGTTTTGCGCTACTCTATGAAATGTATTCAAAGTTTCAAAGTAGTGACTATAACCGAATCGAAACTCCATTGCTTTCCCCAAACGATTTTCAAAGCAAGGGGCACCGATTATTGTTGTAGATTTATCATATCAAAATGAAATGGTAAAATCTGGTCCCATTGATGTTAGGATATCAGCAGAGCTTAGTGCTACATCTAATGAAAGTGCACAGCTATATTGCATACTCTTACATGATCGGTTAGTTGAATACAACCCATTGAATGGATTAGTTCACCGCATTGTTTAACGGATATTAACGAGAACAAATAGCAATAACAATAACATGTGTGAAGAAATTGTATCGATTGATATTCAACGGAAACAATAAACAATTTTTTTTAAAAAGAAATTAGAGTGGTTTTTAGTAACACAAACGTTAACACACTCAATTCTCATTTCATTATACATTCCCCATATGAAAAAAAACTGCTGCTTGGATGACCAAGACCCATCATAAAATTTGCTGGAATGATGGGTTGAACTACTATAGAGAAGCACAACAACATATAAGAAAAATAACTAGCGGAAAACAAATAATTTGTAAAGGATATTAAAAACAAATGTTTCTAAAAAAGATTTCTAAAAACCTATGATATAACAGATATTCATGAACTTGGTTCTCCTAAATTAAAACAAATGGATGGGAACCAGTTTCCTTTTTGTTCAATAAATTATATGGAAGGGGTATGCGCATTGAATAATGCTCATAAAATTTTAAACTTATTTGAGAGTTGCGAGCGTGAACATCTTTAAACATGGAAGAAAACAATAATAACAGTCATTTTTCAAATTTAATAAATAAAATTAATATTTTAATATCTGACTTTGGGAATATATATTAACTGAAGCAGATTTACAATTTCTTATCAAGTCAAGGAAGATGTTCATAAAAGTTAGAAATTTTAATATTATAAAGATACAATTTGGAGAACATTTTGAATTCTGTATATTTTGCTATGATAATACAGACACATGTGCCTGCTTTTTCTTTGTTATTCAACAACATATTGTTAAAAAACTTTTTCATCATATAAACTACATGTCTAAAATTCTTACATAAGCTACCTTTGTCAAATGTAAACATTAAATAAAGAAAAAGAACACACAAGAAAGAAAGAAAAACTAGTTTCTTTTGTTACGGGGGTGAAGTTACCTATAGTCAGGGGATAGAGGAAAAGAGGGAAAGAGAAAGACTAGAAGAGAAAAAACAATTTTCTTTGTTACGGGAGTAAAGTTACCTACAGTCAGGGGGAGAGGAAAAGAAAAAGAGTAGAAGAGAAAAACTAGTTTCTTTGTTACGGGGGTGAAGTTGTCTACAGTTAGGGGAGAGAGGGAAAGAGATAGATGAAAAGAATGAAGACAAGCTTCTAGTGTTATGAAGATAAAGTCAGCTATTTCTTCAAACTGAAGCTCAGTTTAAAACGATACTTTGAAGAAGGAAGGACGAATTCGACAACTAAAGAAGCAATATGAACTCACTAAAAATAAAAGAGTTTCTAAATAAATTTGATGGTATTATCCATACAGTGAGCAACGCCTAAAAAACGATGCTAAAAGAATTATAAATCATTATAATAAACTTGTCTTACGGTTTTTCAAAATAGAAATTTTACAAAAATACAAATTTTATAAAAACCAACTTGTTGTTATTGTTATTATTATCGTTATTATTATTCTTTAGCTGTTTAGCAGATGTTGTTGTTTAGCTGTTTAGCAGATGTTATTGTTTAGCTGTTTAACAGATGTTGTAACCACGTGCTCACAATCAATTAACACGCTTGAGGACACCCTTACCGTAATAGTCGTTTTCATGCTCACGATCACAACTAGGGTCACCCTTACCACAATAATCTGATTAACCACGTGGTGACGGTCAATTAACACGCTTGAGGACACCCTTACCGTAATAGTCGTTTTCATGGTCACGGTCACGGCTAGGGTTAAAAAAAGAGGCGATACACACATTAACATATTGTGCTAGGGTGTCCCGGCCTGTCAAATATTACTCTCGTCTGCGATCCCCATGTGTTAAGATTCTCCTGTCAACGTCATGAGTCATACGCGTGTATGCACTGAGGCGTGCATGCACCCACAAACCCTAACACGTGTGCATGTAAACACGATCATGCATATACTCACCTGTCAACCTTTAACACTTCCTACCCTAATTTATTACCTATAAATATACATAAAAACCATTAATTATCCCTATTATGACCCTAAATTCCCGACCCCTCGTCAAGCACCCCTAATTTTATCCACCCACCCCACTTTTTGTCCTAGAAAAACCCATTAATTATTCTAATTAGGACCTTAAATTGACCGATCTTGCCCAAAAAAAAACCATTAAATATGCAAATTAGCTTCCTTAATTGACCGATCTTGCCCAAAAAACCCATTAAATATGCAAATTAGCTCCTTAATTATCTTACCCTCCCTCGTCACACCCCATTAATTTTTATTACCCCACTCCACTTCCTGTCCCAGAACCGCCATTTTCTATCTACTGAAGAGGCGCACCATCTATGACTTTATTGACATGAACATCTTCATTGTCAGTATCCTGACGAGTTGCTTTGGTCGACTTTCAAAATATATAAACTTGCTGCAAAATCCGCTAAGCATATGCCGTGTGGGCTGTGTGGACGTTGAACGTAATGTTTAATCAATCCGACTACAAATATGTCCGTTGAATCGGGGGCCATATTTAGAAGTTGCTCTCTTGGTTTGAGCATTTTGACCCTATGAATGAAGTATTTATATAGGCTTCTCCGTTGCTAGCCTCAGACAATCGGATGCCTAGACAGCAATAGGCGGCTTCCTGAGCAGAAATGTCAGTTCCAGAAATAAATATATTACCAATATATTTCAACTTTTGTCTGACTGTGAAATTTCTATTGTGGATCTCGTCCACTGCGTCACTCATCAGTTTGGAAATACCCCTTCGAGACTTGTTTATGAAATTAATTATATAGCATCAGCAAGCATAAGGGTCCAAAATGAATTGAATATCAATATTGGCCCTTTGCATTCCGAGAATATGTTTATGTTGAACGTAATGTTTAATCAATCCGACTACAAATATGTCCGTTGAATCGGGGGCCATATTTAGAAGTTGCTCTCTTGGTTTGAGCATTTTGACCCTATGAATGAAGTATTTATATAGGCTTCTCCGTTGCTAGCCTCAGACAATCGGATGCCTAGACAGCAATAGGCGGCTTCCTGAGCAGAAATCTCAGTTCCAGAAATAAATATATTACCAATATATTTCAACTTTTGTCTGACTGTGAAATTTCTATTGTGGATCTCGTCCACTGCGTCACTCATCAGTTTGGAAATACCCCTTCGAGACTTGTTTATGAAATTAATTATATAGCATCAGCAAGCATAAGGGTCCAAAATGAATTGAATATCAATATTGGCCCTTTGCATTCCGAGAATATGTTTATTGTATGCATTTGTACAAATGGCATTAAAACTTCTCTTCAGAAAAATTTGTGTCTTTGTTAAGCCAGATCTAAGAGCATAAACCATACATATTCCTCGTAAGTGAGGTTCACTTGAGTGTGAGATAAAAAAATTTTCAAGTGACTAATAGTTTCAGAATCTAATGTGAAGTTTAATACACTCTGTATTTTTTTTTAAATTTTCTCGATGAAGGGAATAATTATAATTATAATAATTATCAGTCTCTTCGGGAAGAGGCTTTAGAATTTCAGTTCGGGGCATTGGAAAATATGGAATACCAAAGCGACAATAGGAGTTTCCTCCCAATTCACGTTGGCATTAACGTCCGTGCTTGTGCTTTTGATATGCTATGAATGGAGCGAGTTCTAAATTTGTTACATCTGTGGTAATGAACTGATCGATAAATTCTATAACTGGAATTGAAGATTCAGTCTCAAAGTCCACTTTTGAGGCGAATTTCAGCCAAAACATTCCGTGGATATGAGGTGAATCTCTTTGTTGAAACTTAACTCTTCAGTAGTACAACAGAACGTTGTGTCTTTCAAAAACACCCCCTTCTTTTTTCAAAACTTTAAACAATTGCCTCCAACGATTGTCAAAATATCTTACACATGTTACTGGGTCGGTACGAATCAGTCGAATCTTGTCTTTTGAATTCAACCCAAGTGCCTCCTTTTCCGTAACTTCTTTCTTGTCCACAACTCTTTTGAGTATGACAAGGAGCTCCCCCACCTACTTTCAGCAGTAGACAATGTAATAAAGAAGGTTGGCAGACCGAATTGTCAGATCATTGCCATGACCTTTGTTGGAGCTCAAATGTTAAAATAAGTAGTTAAGTAGTAGTTAAGAGAACACAAGAAGTGTCATTAAGTATAGTTAAGAGAACAGTTCATCTCTCGTTTTGCTTTGAATCGATCGGCAATTGCCGACGGCAAATTTGAGAGTGCGTGGCCGAGTTGTGGTCACCGCTCTAGTAGTATGTATATAGTTCGATCTCGCTAAGAAAGCAGCAAAGGTGTGCCACCAGCAGCAATAAAAAATTGTTTAATTATCGATACCACCGCGTCTCAATTTTCTTTGTTGAATTTCATTCTCTAAAAACGCTTAGAGATTTTTCATTGGCGCCCGAGCAGGGACTTCGGTGTGTTTAATAAACAATTTAAATTGTTGATAATTATTGTGTGCTGGTTGGCTATTGCTTGCGCGTTCGTGTGTGGGTTAAATTAAAAAATACATTAATAACAAAGTGTGCCATCCTGCCAAGCCGTATTTGTTGTCGCCGCTGGAACCCTGGCCGTTTTTGTTGTGGCCGCTGGACCTAATGGAAAATAGCCGTCGTTCCATGTCTATTGATTCCCTAGACAGTCTCCAGGTATTAGTGTCAAAAATTGAGCTTACAGTTTACTGTATTGTCGCTTGTTCAACATAAAATTATAAAAATTAGTGAACATCTCAATTCCTGGCACTTACTTTAAAAACCTTTGCATGCAAAATATATAAGCTAGTATGTATGTATGTATGTAATACTTTAATGCCATATGTAGTATTATTTCGCGCCTACCTCACAAAAATAACCGCTAAATATTATATACAATAGAACAAAACAATTCTGAGTTATACATATATGAACATACACACATATATTGGCTCTTATATACATTACTAGCAAGTAATATTCGATTGCATGATCTTGATATAAACATAGATAAACAAACAAAACGGCAATATTTATTTACATTTTCTATTTAAATATAAAACTTCTGGTGGTCAAATTGTCATTAATTGTGGGTGTCATTGTGCCAACGCAAAATTATCGCGGTCTTTTTGCAAATTCGCTTTTGCTACATATGCATATACATATTTACATATGTATGTATAACCCCGAATTTTATAACAGCCGTTAATACATAAAGTTATAAGCATATAACATATTTGCGTTTGCACATACACACCTACATACATATTTCCTTTCGTCGTTGCGTCCGTTGAACTCGGACCGTTTCTTTGCGTGCGCTTTGAATCTTGCGTCTTCTCTTTCGCTTGCATTCGGCGCCGCTAGCATTTGGCGGATTTGTGTCTACAAACGTAGCGCAGAAAACGTTTGATTTGATCTTCGTTTTCTCTTGTTTCTCTTTTCGTTTGTTTGATACACACACACTTAGGCATATTCTCTTGTTGCATTGCATACCCCGCACCCGCATTTTACATTGCTGCCTACAAACGTAGTTACAGCAAAAGTTTAGCCTGCTTTATTTCGGATCGCTTGGATCACTTTCGTTTGTTTGCTCACACAACGCATAGTTTGCGCGTGTGTGTGTATAAGCAAGTTAGATTTACATAGTCAGCTGTTGCGAGGGTAGCTCACAAAGTTTGTGACACTTATTCCTTTTGAATTTTTAATAGTGTTTTCTTTATTCAACATGTCTATAGTCCGAAAAGACAAGTGAAAAGCCACAAATCAGCAAGAAGGCAAAATTACAAATGTGCTTGCAAAGATTTGACAAGGTTAGTGCTGATATTGCTCGTATGCAAACAGCAATTAAAGCAAAGACCATTTCGTCTGATAAAACAGAGTTAGCGTGCCGATTAGAGCTTTTAGAAGGTTATATACAAAAGGCAATGGATCTACAGACTGATCTGGATAATTTAAGCCCTCTTAATGATTCTAGAGGGCCATTAGAGGACTTGTGTGTCGTCACAAGAGCCTTGTATATTAACGCATCCAAGTCGACTTCAGGGCCAAGACCTGAGCATGATTGCTCCATAGCTTCGAGCCAACGATCTCAGTTGCCGAAAATGCGTTTGCCAAAATTTAGTGGCAAACATTCGGAGTACAAAAATTTTATGTGCCTGTTTGAAAGTTTAGTCGATGACGACAATTCCTTGTCAAACGTCGAAAAGTTCAATCATCTAGTTTCTTGTTTGGCAGATGAAGCATTAGGGGTAGTTAAGCCGTACCAATTAACGGATTGTAACTACCCAAAGGCCCTCGCTAGTCTCAAAGCAGTGTATGATAACAAATGTCTTATATTCTTTGATACAGTTTCACAATTGTTTGATATACCTAGCATGACAAAACCATCTGCATCGAGTTTAAGATCGATCATAGATACGGTGTCTGCTATTTATTCTTCGTTGTCGTCGTTAGGAAACGACAAAGACATTGCTAATGCAATGATAATTCACATGGTCATGGCAAAGGTAGACCATGTTACCAAATCTCGTTTTGAAGAGCAGCTTGACTATGATATGCTGCCATCTTGGGAAGATTGTGCTAGACAATTGAATAAAAGATATCAGTATCTGTCAGCAGAAGAGTCAACTCGGGACAAAACAAGGTCGCGAGTTGACGCTAAGAAGCCCCATCAGTCTAAATCGTCCTTTGCTTGTGCTGATGGAGGGCGTTCATCATCGTCTGTGTGCGTCTTTTGCAAGTCAGAAACGCACAATCTTGATACGTGTCCATCGTTTGCTGCTATATCAGTTATGCAACGTTTTGAATTCGTCAAAACACAAAAGTTGTGCCTAAATTGTTTGATTGTGGGTCATATGGTGTCAAAATGTAAGGCATCAAAATGTCGAATTTGTTCGAAGCCTCACCATGCGTTGCTTCACAGGTATACTACTCCTGCTCAAGGTGAGGTATCCAGTCTTCAAGCGACTATGTCAGATTCGTATTCAGGGCATGTATCAAACAATGAACAAATTGTTCTCGCCACAGCTGTCGTTAATGTTAAAGACAGATTTGGTCAGTTGCATCCTGCACGGGCCTTACTTGATAGTGGCTCCCAAATCAATTTGATGTCTGAGAGCATGGCCCAGATGTTACGGCTCAAGCGGGAGCCAACATCTTTAGCTATCTCGATGGTTGGCGGTGCAACAATAGATAGCAAAAATAAGATATGTGCCTCTGTTCAGTCGCGCATAAACTCTCACAATTTTTCGGCTGAATGTTGGGTATTGAAATCCATTTCGACAACACAGCCTGGACATTCCATGGGTATTTCAAATTGGAAAATACCCAAAAATATAAAACTGGCAGACCCAGAATTCAATAGACCAGCTAAGGTGGACATTCTTTTGGGAGCAGAATTGTTCTACGAATTATTGTGCGTTGGGCAAATAAAATTAGGTTCTGAACTTCCTATAATGCAAAAAACGCTGCTAGGATGGATAGTAGCAGGCAAATGTACTGGACAAGTGCCTAGGCATCAGTTCAGTGGGTGTTTAATGGCCCAAACTAATTGTTCTCTCGATTCGTTAGTTAACCGTTTCTGGGAATTGGATCAATCTCCATTCGAATCGAAGGCTGTTCGCCAAACAGCTGAACAACAGGCTTGTGAACTGTTTTTCGAGAAAACTGTAAAGCAGTTATCTTCTGGTCGTTTCCAAGTGGATCTCCCTTTCAAGACCGATCCAAAGGTTCTTGGCCTGTCCTTTCAAACTGCTGAAAGGCGTTTTTTGCAACTTGAGCGTAAAATATCAAAGGATGCAGTTCTTAAAACTATGTACCATGACTTCATGAAAGAGTATTTAGAATTGGGACACATGTCCATTTTGAAGTCAACTCCTCTAGAACAGCATTATTATATTCCTCATCAATGCGTTCTTAGGCCTGAAAGTTCCTCCACCAAGCTTCGTGTAGTTTTCGACGCTTCTAGTAAGACGTCAACAGCTGTTTCACTCAACGAAACACTGATGGTGGGGCCGACAATTCAGAGGGAGCTATATTCAATCCTGATTAATTTTCGGTTGAATAAGTATGCCGTAACTGCTGACATTTCAAAAATGTATAGGCAGATAAATGTCTCTGAAAAAGACAGAAATTTGCAACTTATTCTGTGGAGAGAAAATACTTCACAAAATATTCAGGCATACCGACTTAATACAGTCACATACGGTACAGCTTCTGCACCTTTTCTGGCGATACGCTGCTTGTTTGAGCTAGCCAACATGCACGCACAATCACATCCTATTGGATCAGATGTGATTAAGAAGTGCTTTTATGTTGATGATATGTTGGCAGGAGCAGATAGTATACAAGAACTTAACACTATTTGCAACGAAGTTAAAAAGATATTGGAATCAGGATGTTTTCCACTTGCCAAGTGGGCAACCAACTGTAATGATCTGTCATTCAAAACAAAAGGTAGCGAAGAAGTGACTCTAAAAATTGATGACCAGAGTTCCGTAAAAACTCTTGGGATGCGCTGGGCACCTCAAGAGGATATATTTAAATATCATCTCGATGTGGACAGTTTTGCTTCGGCTAAGCCAACGAAACGCAACATATTGTCTGCAGCTTCTCGTTTGTTTGACCCTCTTGGTTTGCTGTGTCCAATTGTTACCAAGGCCAAAATGTTGTTGCAGGAGTTGTGGAGACTGAAGATAGACTGGGATGAAGCCATTCCAATGAGTCTCTACACAACATGGAACAAGTTTACCATGACGTTACGCGATTTACATAAAATCCGCATCCCTAGGTACGTATGTCTAAATACGTATCAAAGGGTTCAGATACATGGCTTTGCCGATGCATCCAGTCATGCATATGGTTGTTGCATATACGTTCGAACTTGCAACAACCGAGACGTTGGCATTACATTGCTTACTGCAAAGTCTAGGGTAGCTCCACTAAGCGTGAAAACAATACCCCGACTAGAGCTATGTGCAGCGCTCTTGCTGGCCAAACTCTGGCACCAAATTGCGACAACTTTATCAAAATTTAATATAGAAAGCTTGAATTTCTGGTCGGATTCACAGATTGTGCTGTATTGGTTACAACGCGATTCTGGCACATTGGGCACATTTGTAGCAAATAGAACTGCAGAAATTCAGGAGTTGTCGAAAGGTATTGTGTGGCGTCACGTTCCAACAGATGCTAATCCGGCAGATTTAGTATCGAGAGGAACCGACATAGACGAGATTGTTAGCTCGTTATGGTTCGATGGGCCAAGTTTCTTGAAACTGGAGGAAGACCAATGGCCTCAGCTTCACCTGGTTGAAATTGCGTCGGAAATCAAATCTTCCGAAGATAAAAAAAGTGCTGTTGTATGTACTTTGACAGAAGCTGAGCCAAATTGTTTTGTTGAGCTAATTAATCGTCACTCCAACTTTCCAAAATTGATTCGCATAATGGCTTATGTGCTTCGATTCTGTTACAAAGGGCTCAAATCAGACTCTATCGTGGTGTCGGCATCAGAAAGAAATATTTCATTTCTAAAACTGATCGCCGTAGTACAAAGCACATCGTTCAAAAGCGAATTGAAATTATTGAGACAATCAGTAGTTCTAGCACCAATGTTGCAATCGCTGAATCCATTTATTGATGTATTCGACAAAAATGGAATACAATTTGAACTCATTCGAGTAGGAGGACGTTTGCTACATGGGCCTCTCTCTTATGACGCTAAATTTCCGCTTTTAATGACAAAGAAGTCAGGATTTATTCAACTATTTGTCAGTTATTTGCATCGTAGGCACTACCATGCTGGCCCAAAGGTTCTAGTTGGACTTTTGAGGCAGCAAATTTGGGTAGTAAATGCTCGAAGTTTGTGCACTGCAGTTGTTCGGAATTGCATACACTGTTTCCGATATAAGCCAAAATTGTTGGGGCAACTAATGGGAAATTTGCCTGCTGATCGTCTTCGAGAAGGTCGGCCGTTTCGAGTATGCGGAGTAGACTTCTGTGGGCCGTTCTATGTTAGCTATCGAATTAGGGGTAGACCACCGGTAAAAATGTATGTTGCCGTTTTTGTTTGTTTTGCCTCAAAGGCGGTGCATTTAGATCTGGTAACCGACTTATCCACTGATGCTTTTTTGAACGTTTTTAAAAAGGTTCATCGGGAGACGCGGATTACCGGAGACGATATTCAGCGACAACGCGACGAATTTCGTTGGAGCGAGCAACGTGCTGAGGGAGCTGCAGACGGCGTTCCACAACCACGAGGAGAGGCTGGTGAACTTCGCAGCGGAGAGAGGAGTACAGTGGAGGTTCATTCCCCCCGCGCCCCGCACTTCGGAGGACTGTGGGAAGCCGCAGTGAAGTCGGCCACAGGCTTCTGCGAGGAGCGAGCAACGCCAACCTAACGCAGGACGAATTGAGCACCCATCTGGTGGACGTCGAGGCGCTGCTCAACTCCAGGCCGTTGCTCGTCGACAGCAGCGACCCCAGCGATGGAGAGGTGCTGACCCCAGGCCACCTACTCATTGGTCAGCCTTTGTTGGCGCTGCCGTGCGAATCCGATCCAGACGAGAGCAGCAGGAAACGAGGACGAGGATCTTTGAGGCTGTGGCAGCAGTTGTCGGCGCTCAAACGGCACTTTTGGCGCAAGTGGTCCAAGGACTACCTGCTCAGCCTCCAGCAGCGAACGCAATGGGCCAAAGGCGAGGACAACCTCGAGGAAGGGGCGGTCGTGCTAGTGCACGACGACAACGCACCCCCGCAACGATGGACCATCGGGCGCGTAACGCGCATAGTCCCAGGGGTCGATGGCAAGGTTCGGGTAGTGGACCTAAAAACACCAGCAGGCGCAATTAGGCGGCCTATTCACAAGCTGGCCTTGCTCCCGATTGGTTAAAGACCGGAGCTCTTCAACGGGGCCGGAATGTTGGAGCTCAAATGTTAAAATAAGTAGTTAAGTAGTAGTTAAGAGAACACAAGAAGTGTCATTAAGTATAGTTAAGAGAACACAAGAAGTGTCATCTCTCGTTTTGCTTTGAATCGATCGGCAATTGCCGACGGCAAATTTGAGAGTGCGTGGCCGAGTTGTGGTCACCGCTCTGGTAGTATGTATATAGTTCGATCTCGCTAAGAAAGCAGCAAAGGTGTGCCACCAGCAGCAATAAAAAATTGTTTAATTATCGAAACCACCGCGTATCAATTTTCTTTGTTTAATTCTCGACTCTCTAAAAATTCTCCTTCTTTTCTTCGCCCGGGGGGGGGCGTTGTTGTTTTTTTTTTTTTAAGTAACACCCCTCCCCAAAGTGAGGGAAAAGGGGGTGGCCGGGCCCCCCCACTTTTTTTTTTTTTTTTTTAAAAAGAGAGCAACGGTCGCGCAAAACTCGACAGTGGGATACCCTTCGACCTAGTATGTTCCCGTGTAGTTTAATTTGTTAAATTCATACACATATGCATATGCTTTGAAATTAATCCCGACAGATGGAGCTCGCGCTTCGCGCTCGCCCGACGCCCTTGTTAGCTGACGAAGCACTTGGTTTTATGCTCATACTTTCTTAAATAACTTCTGTGATTATTGTCCGATCGGATTGTAATTTGGAGACTACATAGATATTTCATTCAGCTTAGTATATGTTAAAGACAGAAGTTGTATCTTTTATACAGCGCTTACAAATTGAGTTCAAAAATTAAATTATTGATTTGTGGGGGCGGTGGGCGTGGCACCTAACATTTGAAATAAACTTGATCTGCTTGAAGTACACAGGAGTCTTCCTGCCAAATTTGGTAACTCTAGCTTTTATAATAGCTGAGATCTGTGCGTTAACACAGACGGACAGACGGACAGACAGACAGACATGGCTCAATCGACTCGGCTTGTGATCCTGAGCAAGAATATATATACTTTATAGGGTCTCCCACGCCTCCTTCTGCCTGTTACATACATTTGCACAAAGTTAGTATACCCTTTTTTGACCATTTTCAATGGTCGAAGGGTATAACAAAACAAAGAATTAATTTAACTAGCCTTTAATTAAAATTTTCATACTTATTATTTAAATTTCTATTCATTTTTTTTTTTCTTCATACTGTTATTAGGTGTTAATTTCTTTCATTGCTAAATTTTTTTGGGCGACTGTCAATCATTATTTTTATTAGTTCTTATTTTTGTGGGAGGCACGGCATTTTATTTGTCAGTATGCTATACATGGGAACACAAGTATATAATATGTACATATATGTGCACAGGTGTAATTGTTTTCGGTCAATTAAATTAAAATAATTAAATCCCAACAAAAATTCCTCTGGGCCCATAGGATGGATTTGGGAAAGTGAATGTATTATTTTCTTTTTATTTACACTTGTTTACGTGAACATTTACCAACAAATATATACATAATAATACCCTATAAATTATACAATCCCTGCTTAAATGAAATGAAAGAATTAAGAACAACAAATTAAAAAGTGAAAGACAAGAAAATTAAAAAAAATTGAATGTAAATTCAATAAAAGTTTAGTGAAATTAAATTAGTGAAACAGAAATAAAATATAGAATTAAACGAAATTACATAAATTAAAAAAAGAAATGAAGAAAAAATAAAAAAAAATATCAAAGAAAACAATTTGGTATTAAATGATTTAAATTAAAGTTAGCAACTGAAACAGGCTATTGAAATAAAATATGGCATGGTTAAAATAAAGAAATAAAATGGAACAAATAAACTGGAATTAAGGTAATTAAATAACGATAAAAGAATTAAATTAAATTAGGTTAAATAAAATTAAATTCTCTTTATTTTTTAAAACTTATCAACAAGGCAGCATGACCTTATATACTATCTTTTGTTTTATAATTAAATGAATTTGGTAAATAAATATAGTTTTCCTTATCTTAAAAGGCGAAGGATATAATGAAAGGGTAACATTCAAATTAGGGATTTACCATATAGTGCCAAAGGTAAATCATGGAGGGTATGTACAGAGGCGGGTTACTATACTCAGTGTAGCCTCATTTCCATTACATGTACTGCCATAGCAGCTTCATACACTCATGAGCTCTCCGAATTTTGTTCTTTCTTTTAAATTTTTTTATGCATTCATTTTAAATCTTGTTCATGGGACTATAAATTTAATTCAACGTGTCTTTCTGATCGAGTTAGGGCTTATTTATTTGGCCTCGACAATATTTTGAACTCGACGATCAGAGGTTCTTTAAGCATCTCCTCGGCATCTCCGATCATCTGTAGTTCAATGGCTCAATATATGATGGCTTTATGAATAGGATCGTTCATTTAATGTCAAAACGAACGAATATGAAGTTAGTTTTTTGATTACGCTAATGGTTTACCTGTTACAGGTGAAAATACCTAACCCGCCAAAAGGCGGGGTTGGGCATTTACGTGTATTTTCCCCATATGAAGACTTAAACAACTTTTATTGTGTTTAATTTTTATTGTTGATATGAAAATTAAAATAGCAGTTTTTTGAAGATGAATTGCATAGATGAATACATTATTGCATTTTGTGCAAAAAGACTGTGTTTCGGATTTGCAGTTGGCCATCTTGCATGTTTTTTTGCCAGACCGATCTAAAAATTTGCACCAATGGCCAATATGATCGTAACGAACCTTTGCATTTGGAACGTATGTTTTTACTTTCGATGGAGCCGGAGACGGTGATGCTGAGTGAGATAATGGCCATCCTCGTCCACGGCTAGCCGGAATCGAAAGCAGATATAAAGTCTCCGCCACCTCAATTCGAAAATCTGGCAAAAACATCGTGCTTGTCTTATAAACTCCTCGAAATAGCCTCGAGGAACTTTTTTTGAATTGAGGCTTTCAAAATTAAAAAATTAAAAAATTTGTATCAAAATTATCTAAGGCTGTCACATTAGATAAAAGAGTTGCAAAGACCGGTGAAATTAGCCTCTTCAATGTCGTCTTCAGACGACATGACTAAATAAAGAAGCGATAACGAACGCAATGGTTAACAATAAATTTACAGCTAAATGCCCAACCCCGCCAAAAGGCGGGATTTGTTCCAAGTCGGTATTTCTTAACTCATATTGTTTTTATACCCTTCGACCATTGAAAATGGTCAAAAAAAGGGTATACTAACTTTGTGCAAAATGCAAATGTATGTAACAGGCAGAAGGAGGCGTGGCAGACCCCACAAAGTATATATATTCTTGCTCAGGATCACTAGCCGAGTCGATTGAGCTATGTCTGTCTGTCTGGATGTCCGGATGTCCGTCTGACCAGATGAACATACAGATCTCAGCTATTATAAACGCTAGAGATACCAAATTTGGAATGAAGGTTCCTATGTACTCGGCGCAGATCAAGTTTATTACAAATATTAGGTGCCACGCCCACCGCCCCCACAAATCAATAAATAAATTTTTGAACTCAATTTGTAAGCGCTGTATAAAAGATACAACTTTCTGACTTTAACATCTACTAAGCTGAATGAAATATCTATCACAATCTATCTATATAATCACAAAAGTTATTTAAGAAAGTATGAGGATAAAGCCAAGTGCTTCTGTCAGCTAACAAGGGAGGCGGGCGAGCGCGAAGCGCGAGCGCCATCTGTCGGGATTAATTTCAAAGCATGTGCACATGTACATATATGAGTACATACATAGGAACATACATACATAGGTCGAAGGGTATCCCACTGTCGCGTGCTGCGCGACTGTGGTTTTTCTTACTGGTTTTATTTGATTTTTAAACTAACCGATTGATAATAATGCGTTCTACTCAACAATAATTTTTTTTCTTGTACAACACAAAAAAAACTTTTTGTTCAATCTTCAAAATCACTGTTTTTGCAAAATTAATTATATACGACCGACACCTGCAACTTTTCACTTTGGACTGAACTTGTGAAGTGTTTTAGTAAAAAACGATCAACGATGTACACATACATGCAAAATGAAATGTCCTAAAATATATGTGATTCTCCTTTTTTGAATAAAATTAAATACGCAGTTTTTGAACGCAGTTCTATTGCAACCCGCCAAAAGGCGGGGTTGGGCATTAGAGGATTAAACAACATTGTTCATATATTTATTTATAGGTATAACTGTAACCCGTCACAACTACTACCTCTTGTTGATAAACTGAAAGCACGCTCTGAAGTTTTCGTTAATTTTTAAATACTCAAATTTTTTATTAGCAAATTAGCCTCTTAAAAGAATTCAGATACAAGCTTTTTAAAATAAGCACTGCATGTTTTTCAATTAAAAGACTTAAAATCAAATTACATTTTTACCTGCATGTTATAGAATGTAGGCATCCACATTTTCTGTTGTAACTCTGTACGGTAAGCACGAGTAAAACAACCAACGTAAGATATAAAACATGATATAATAAGAATATCTCCAGGGAGTTGTCTAATTCCCAAGGTTATACTAAGGGAGAAAAATATTATTTTATTTCAAATTTGTTAAATTATTTTTTACTTACGTTTGTACTGATTCTATCCAACGTACTTTCTCTGTTGCTAATCCACCAATCAACCGATTTGCAATATCTATTGTAAATGCAGTTTTATCTGCTTCATCCTGACATTTTTGCTTTTTTGCCATTGCCTCATCAAATGATATTTGTAAAATATTAAGCTCCTGCTCTAGTTCATTAAGTCTCTGGTTTAAGGCAGTCAATTTATCACGAGCATCATTTAATTCTTTCTCTGCTTCAACTAAAGCTCTTTCTTTTGGTTCGACAATGAGATAGACTTCATAAAAGCGATTTATATTAATTACCCATGAACAAAGACCACCGGCTGCAGATGACTTCGACGCTATCTTCTCTGGGTTAAACTCGGAGTCCTGAATATATGGCTGTAGAGCCTTTATAATGTCTGGATGAATATGCTTTTTATCATAATTTATTAAGCCGTCCAAAAATTTGTCAACATTTCCCATCATAACTCGTGCTGCTTTCCAGCTACGGTCTTTAGGTATCTTTCCCTTTTCGGAAAACAGTACAATTACAGCACCACATACACTGACTACTGCATCAGGGGGAGACCCAAAAGATTTAAGCTCAGTCAAATTATTTTTATTTAAGGTATTCAGAGCTTCCTGGGCGGCAAGAAGAGCTGGTTGAGCTTTACGAAAATCTTCCTCGCAAAGTTTTTTTTTTGCTCCAACATCCTCCTCAATCTGACGAACCTTTTTTTCCTCCGTGGTTGCTATGGCACGCTCTTTTTGACACCTTATCGTTTTCAGTACTTACAACAATAATAAGATTATCTGCTTCTTGGTTTTTAATTTTTAGTTCAACTTCTTGTACTTTAAGCACATCTTGTAGAGCATCTACCTCCTTAGTACAGCTTGCCAATTTTATTAAACCATTCTCCAATCGAGTTCTTCGATCCAAATTGGCATTTACCTTTTCATATAATAGTTTCGAGTAAAGTGAAATAAGTTCAAGAAATGATTTTGGTGTCGTATAATTGTACCGCTTTGCATTTGCTAAATAAAGTTCTGATATATCATTAACTGTTTTATGAACATATGCCATAAATTGAGATACTGGTTCAGCTAACTCAATAGGTAAAACAGAAATCTCTGAAAGAAATCGCATTGAAACAGATTCCAAAGCTTGCTGTGGCCACTCATGAAACCAATCGATTGTTGTGCAGTTAACTAGTGCAGGGAATTTTCGAGAACGTATGCGAAGAGTAGCGCCAACAGGTGAAAAACAGAGAACTACTTTAAGCAAACTTCGTACTTTTTCAATAAAATATTTCCAACAGTTTTCACGGCTATCAAGAATTCCGAGCTGTTTTACTTCATTACGTACTGCTCCAATCACGTTTTCCATTTCGTCATCTGCAAAAAGTTCATGAATATCGCCTGATGCAAGAAGATCATTAACAAGAACTAAAAACTGTTCACGAGCTACTTCTGAATCCGTCATTAAAAAACAACACCCAGTATTTTTAACTCCCGCCTTTGAATATAATATAGCAATATTGGTTTTTAAATCATTTACACTATAATCCTTAGTAAGCTGAATTTGAAAAACATCCAGTGTTGAAATAAAAGCTGCAAGTCGTGTCAAACTTTGTTTACCAGAGCCACCAACACCAATCAGTAGAGCATATCCACGAGAAGACTCTATAATACGACTTATTTTGCATATATGAGACATGGCGTCATCAAACAACACCAAATTCATAGCACCCACATAATCATTGTAGCGAACTTGCGCTTCTTCTAATAATGACTTTAGGCGTTCCCAGTTCGGAATTGGCATATATTTTATATCAGAAAGTCCCTTGGCAAAGTGACAGTATATATGCGGTTCGGAAAAAACTGCATCTTCACTTATTCCTTCAATACCTTTACGAACGACGTCAACAATAATTTTCCTAAAGTTTCCAATATCAGTACTGTCCACAAGCTTATCACCATAGACACGAAAACACTCATGTGTCCACAAACGAAGAAGTTGATTAAAATTCGCGCATGTCTCACTATTTGCATACAGAACACCCTTAAAAATAATATATTAATTTAATCAATGCATATATATATATATATTACATATACATATATATAATTACTTTCGGTTCGCCGAATGTTATATAGTGCAATAAAATCTTTATATTTATATTTTTCTTTATGTATTACAAAGATTAAATAAAGACAGCAAATTTACAAGCAACGACGGAGAAAAGCCACTTTCTAAATGCTAACGGGTTTTTACTCTTACATTTTGTTTTCTCCTCCAACCGTTCCAATACTAGTTAAGTATAATGATGAAGAAGTGGTATATTGTTTAATATCTCAGTAATATTATGTCTCACTTTCATTGACACTGATAAGGTGTTTCTAAAATCAGAACTAGTCTTAATACAAAAACCTTCATATCGGGTGATTGTTACAATGGCATCTACATACATATATGATAAAGTGGTCCGATATTGATAAAACCTTATTTTCATATTATATAGAATAAGTCTTATGTTGTACATTTTAAATTTGTGAATATGCATTATCTTAACAAATAACAAAAATGGGCCGATCCGGCTAGTTCCGACTAATATACAGCGTGTAGCAATAAAAACAATGTACATACAAGTATATCAAGTTTTATCAAGATTGCCATCAAAACTGAAAGATTAGTTTGCGGAGCAACATACTGACAAACGGCCACACGCCTACACGGACACCCGGACACACGGACAGATGGACAGTGCTAGTTCGATTCCTCTGTTGAATAATATATTTTGTGGGGTCGGGAACTCTACAATGCTAACAAAGAATGCTAACAGTCGAGGTGCACGAGTTATAAATGGGCCGTAGCTCCACGTAACAATTGGTTTAATATTTTGTCAATGATTAAATTCCACAACAAATGTTTATGTTCTTAATTCAAATTTATTCGGTAATTTACTTTTGGCAGTATTCGTATGTTCGTTTCAATTGCCTGCGGTTTTATGCACGACCAAATTGCAACTAAAAAGGCGTCGCAAAAAAAAAACTTGTTTATGCTTCACGCTGTTTCTACACTCGGCGTCAGCTACAATGCCTCGCTATAACGGTCAAAATGCATAGCTAAGCTGACCAATCACATCGCATTTAAAGGCTGACGCAACATTACCATTATTGTGAAATCTATTTCTAGAATTTTCGAGAGCATGTACGCTCAAAGTGTGTGTGTCAACATGTGCGTCGTTTTATTTCACAATATGTTGTTGTTTGTGTATGTTCCTATAATATGTGGACTGCTGAGCTGTTGTTGTTGTGGCCTTTGATGCTGTTGTCATTCAGCGGAATCTGGACGGTTTCAGTTAGAGCAGGGAAGGTGCAGTGGTAACTCGCTGGCCGAAGCATTTGCGTGTTGTCAAACTTCACAAGCAAAGCATACATTCATATGCGAGCTTGTGCATACATAGCACACATGCATCGAAACGGTGGCTAGCGCAAAGAAATACACCCATGCTCAACGTTTCGCTGTCGTTGTGCGACTGACTTGATGCCGCTGTTTGCTGTTTCTGGAAAGAGAGCCGAACTCTCACTCGTGAAACACTTCGGGCCGGGGGTCATAATAAACTGAAAGCGGGTACTTTCCGCTGTTTGAGTACTCTATATGTTCGATGCTTAGTGGTCGTCCCTAGTTTGGTTTAGTTTTTCTATGTTCTGGCTTTTTGCCAGGCTTATTTGATTTGTTATGTCCGGGTAAAGTTTTCCCTGAAATCATTTAATTGTTCGAGGTAGTCATGCTGGTAGTTAAATACAATATTCTTTTAAAACGAATGGGTTCTACCCGAAAATAATTCGAAAGGTGTGAGTTTAGTTGCTGAATGAATAGCATTGTTATAAGTTATTAAAGTTTCCATTAATATACTATCGTGTTCTATCTTTTTCTTCTCTACTATTATCCTATATATTTCTGTTAAAGTTGAATGTAGTCTTTCTACTGGTGCATTCCTTGATGACTGTTGGAAAGATGTCATGTGCAATTCTATTCCGTATTGTTTGCAAAAATCTTTGAACATGTTCGAATTATGTTCGGCTCCTTGGTCGCAAACTATCTTGCTTAGAATACCGAAATATTGTATGAACTGTTGCATTGATTTTACAATGTTTATACAGTTTCTAATGGGGATCGTATAAGCCGCAGCGAATTTAGAGAATGTCAATTATACTCATTACATAGTTTCCGTTGATTGTATATAAGTCCGTGTGTATAATTTGCATAGGTGTTGAGGGGGTATCTGTCTCTAGATATTTAATTTTGGGTGGCTATCGGTCATACTTCACTAGTTTAAATATGTCACAGTTATTAATGGTCTTTATAATTATTTGTTTCATATTTGGGAAAAAGTATTTTCTTTTCAATTGGGCGTTTAGCTCATCTATGCCTCTGTGATTGGAATTTTCATGCTGTTCTATAATTTTTTTTTTCCTGTCCGTCTGTGTCGTTAATTTCTTCAAGATATGTTGTGCACTTTATCGCTTTATAAACTTTGCTATGTGCGAAATATTTAGAGTACGATTTTTGGATTTTTTTAAAAATGGGGTCTGGTGCAAAAATTCCGCAAGTTTTATTTGGTCTAAGGTAGTTTTTTAAAAGTCTATTTACTGTGTCGTCCGTAAAGTCAGGTTCATAAATTATCCGTCTGATTTTGTTTCTAAAGGAGGTGGTCGAAACGGCTCTTGAGTTTAAACCGGTTTCAAATATAAGTTGTATGTCGTATTCATTTAAGGGTTTTTCCGAGATAAACAAGTTTTCATCAAGTTCTTCGAAACTCGAATGTAACGTGTCTCCTGCTGTCGCTATTACCGATACATTGTCATTATAAATAACTTCTATTTGCACTCGACTTAGTGCGTCTGCGACTGTTTTGGGATCCTTGTTTATAGATCACCTCAAAATTATATTCTAAGAGTTGTAATTTCCAACGAACTAGGTTTGAGTTGGGTTATTTAAAACTCATCAACCACGTAAGTGGTTTGTGGTCTGTAACTATTTTGAATTTTTGTCCGTATAGGTAAGGTCTATAATATTTTGTGGTCCAAATGATAGCCAACATTTCTTTTTCTACTGTATAATAGTTTCATTCTGTATCTGAAAGCGTCCGACTAGCAAAAGATACTGGTTGATCTTTTCCTAATGTACCTTGTGACAATACTGCATCTATGGCGACGTTGCTAGCGTCAGTGGTCAAAATAAAATGTTTGGAAAAATCTGGATACAGTAGTATCGGGTCATTACACAAAAGCATTTTGCAACTCTAGAATGTGTCTTTATATTCGCTATCTATCTTTATGGTTTTTTATTTCCCTTTTAATTGTTTAGTTAGTGGTTTCGTAATTCTAGCGAAATCCCTAATAAACTTTCTATAATACCCTAAGAGTCCTAGAAACGACTTTATTTCTTTCTTTGTTTGTGGTATGGGGAATTTTTTTTATAGTCTCTAGTTTTTTGGGGTTTGGCTTCATTCCGTCCGCTGTTACAACATGTCCGAGGTACTTGATTTCCTATTTAAGGAATTCTGATTTGTCTATTTGTAATTTTAAATTTGCCTGTGCCAGACTTTAGGTGCCCTATGTGCTGTTGAAGGGATGCTGAAAATATGACGATATCGTCAAGATAAAATAGGCAACATTCGCCAATTAACTCTTTTAGTACGTTATCCATGACTCTCTGGAAAGTTGCACAGCACTCAATATTTAAAATAATTTAATCGGCGCTCTGTATACAGAAAACTTCATGGCACTTCTGTGTGATCATCCGAACAGACAGTCCAAAATGGCTCAATCAACTCGGCTGTGCCGTTAAATTAGAATATATATATAGTTTGTGAGATCTGCCACGACCACCAGAAAGATCGGATTTTTGAATTAATAAAGGGTTAAGGGTATAAAAAGTATATATTTTTGTTTAAAAACTTACCGTAAATATATTAGCTAAATCGCGTAAGTTAAAATTATAATGAAATTTCAAAGCTGTTGGAAGAAAGGATCCAACTACCTTTGCATGCAATGTTATAGCTGCATTGACTACAGATGAACATTGCTTAATAATGACTTTGTCAAATTTATGTTGTGGATTTTCTAGGTGCTGGGAAAGTATAGAGTTAAGTATGTGAAATAGGGCCTCAGAACTTGGTTGACTGTAAAATAAAAATAAATTAATGTTGGTACAGATTCAAATAATTATTTACGTACTTTACTGCAAAAGAACAAAAGTGTCGTTGAAGTCTTGGATTAATAGTAAAAGAGCCTGCGGATGGGTTCATGCATGCCACAAAATTGCATCTGTGAATATCCTTAAGGGCCATTTTGACTCGATCATACCAATGATGATAATCCATAAATTGCCTTATTAAAGTGTGTGGTTGCACAGTAAAATATTTATCCACCTCGGGCATATTCATATCATCTACGAAATAAATCATTTTTTTTATTTCCTATGGGACCATAATTTCGACCAGCTTTTTTTTCCAATGGTTTTTCTAGTATTCTTTGTAACATCTCTGATGTGGTATAGAAATTAAAAGGTACATTTGTCACAGCAAATCTATCTGTTGAAAGCGTATTTAGCTTTGAGTTCATTAGTAGTGTTTTTCCAGACCCTGATGGTCCAATCAGCATTAATGGATGATCTTCTTCAATAAGAGTATCCATAAAAAACGCAAGCGTGTGGTTTCAGCAGAGTTTACTAAATTAGATTGCAGTGGTAAATCAGGATCAAGTTCAAAATCAGGTACAAGATTAGTCCATGGTAAGAATTTTTTTACTCTCATGGTGAATATAGTATGAAAATATATTTCCTGCCGGGGGAAACTTAACCGCTCTATATTCGTTTTGAAACCACTTGCTAAACTCGTTTCTCCAGTCAATAATTTGATCTTGAAAAAGACCTGAACCAAAACCCCAAATAACACTGAAAACAAAATATATTTCATACCAATCTTTAGGACAATCATGTGGTACATTCTGTGGAGTCATCATACTATCTAATAAAAAACACGTCAATTGTAGTCGCGCAATATCCGAAATAGGAGTGATACTTTTAAGTCGTCCTCGAAACAATTCAAGCAACGGTGGAACGTATTTATCAAAAAGTACATTCAGTGCCGAAACCTCTGATGTATTTGTACGCATTCCTAGCCATGATTGAATAAATGGTGTCCAGCCTAAGTCTTGTGGATTTATATATAAAATTCCAGCACGTGAAACTGTCGCTGGGGTTGCTGTTCGTAATGAGGCAATTTCGAAAAGTAAACGCATCTCCTTGGTTAAAGCAATACGTTCATTACTGGCCAGCGTTAAAACTTTATTGTCATCCATAACTGTGTTAAGGCTTTCAATCCACATAGGATCTATGTCTCCATCTAAGACGATCCACTTTGGACCAGTGCCTGGCAAGTTTGCTTGATCTCGCATTATGATAGAGAAAAGACCATCTCTCCATTCTCGTGTTGATGGATTAACAATACCAAATAATTCATCATTAGTTACTGCCTTTGGATTCAAATCATTAAAATGTGGTTTTCGCTTTTGATTATGGTAGGTCTTATTTAGAGTTTTCCAAACTTCCGACTTTCCAGTACCAGCAAAGCCAATTATAAAAACTGAATGACGTACTGCAAATAATTCTTCGAGCTGCACAATTTTTAAAATGAAACCTTCTTCTGGTTGCAATTTTAAATCAAGCGCAGAACGTTTAATCACTGCTTCAAATTCTAAATTTCGTTTTCGTGGGACATCCAGTGCTGGAAATAGGTCGCCAATAAGGCCCATAAATACAGGAAGGTCGTCTGTTACAATTTTGGGTATATTAAAATCACGAAGTGCACGCATAAGTACTTGATCTTCGGGACGAACGCGATCATCTCGCTAAAAATAAAATTAAATAAAATATAATATATATATATTGAAAAATACAAAAAAAAATAAAATCCATTCAAATACTATACTCGGTCGAGCCCTACAATTAAATATCCTGTTTTTATCCATATGCAGGCATACGGACATCAGATAGAGTTGGCGAAAGAGCAGGGACCGTAAACTCACTCATAAAAATGAACTCAAAATTTTATAACTATATGCTGAGGTTTTTTTTGTACAATAAATATTTAGAGCGAAAAAATTTCGTGGCATTAGCTGTTTCCTCAATTATTACATTTCTGGAAGGCATTGCTTCTGATTGGTAACCTCCAAAGCGATCTCTGGTTCATAAAAGTGAAAATCAATACACAGCCTCCTCGCGGTGTTCCCTAGAATCCGATAGATAGTATGCTAATGTACACTGAATCATCCGGACGATAAGCGGTTGTATGCAGGGCTTGGGACTCGCTACGTATAAAACACCACCAATGAAACAATAAAACACCACCAAAACATCAGCTTCGGGAAAAAACACACCACAGAAAATGATGCCATGCGATACTCGGGAACGCATACAATCTCTGACCAGCTCACGACTTGAAGATTGTACAGGCCCACAAAAAACCAGTAAGAAAAGCAACAGTCGCGCAGCACGCGACAGTGGGATACCCTTCGACCTATGTTCCCGTGTAGTTTAGTTTGTTAAATTCATACAGATATGCATATGCACATGCTTTACAATTATTCCCAACAGATGGCGCTCGCGCTTCGCGCTCGCCCGCCTCCCCTTGTTAGCTGACGCACTTGGTTTTATGCTCATACTTTCTTAAATAACTTTTTGTGTTTATTGTCCGATCGGACTGAAATTTGGAGACTACGTAGATATTTCATTAAGCTTAGTATATGTTAAGTCAGAAAGTTCTATCTTTTAAACAGCGCTTAAAAATTGAGTTCAAAAATTAAATTATTGATTTGTGGGGGCGGTGGGCGTGGCACCTAACATTTGAAATAAACTTGATCTGCTTGATCCACACAGGAGTCTTCCTGCCAAATTTGGTAACTCTAGCTTTTATAATAGCTGAGATCTGTGCGTTCATACAGACAGACAGACAGACAGACAGACAGACAGACAGACAGACAGACAGACAGACAGACAGACATGGCTCAATCGACTCGGCTTGTGATCCTGAGCAAGAATATATATACTTTATCGGGTCTCCGACGCCTCCTTCTGCCTGTTACATACATTTGCATTTTGCACAAAGTTAGTATACCCTTTTTGACCATTTTCAATGGTCGAAGGGTATAAAAAGTATCATGATCTGGGTATGTGGCATATTTTGGGTCGCTGAATCCGAATCCAGGGTCAGAAATTCTCCACTACGTCCTGGATTTCGGTTTCTGTTCTCGCTGAAACCGGACTTGATTTTTAACGTTGCGCGTAATTTATCTATTTCTAACGACGTTGCCGTCAGAAATAGTCGAAGAGTGTGCAAAGTTGCATACCGCGTTTGCTGCATGATCACAGTTAGAACCAGTAAGAAAAGCAACAGTCGCGTAGAATGCGACAGTTGGATACCCTTCGACCCATGTATGTATGTTCCTATGTACATACACATATATGTACATATGCACATGCTTTGAAATTAATCCCGACAGATGGCGCTCGCGCTTCGCGCTCGCCCGCCTCCCTTGTTAACTGACAGAAGCACTTGGTTTTATGCTCATACTTTCTTAAATAACTTCTGTGTTTATTATCCGATCGGTTTGTAATTTGGAGACTACGTAGATATTTCACTCAGCTTAATATAAGTTGAAGTCAGAAAGTTGTATCTTTTATACAGCGCTTACAAATTGAGCTCAAAAAATTAATTTATTGATTTGCGGGGCGGTGGGCGTGGCACCTAACATTTGAAATAAACTTGATCTGCGCCGAGTACATAGGAACCTTCATTCCAAGTTTGGTGTCTTTAGCATTTATAATAGCTGAGATCTGTGTGTTCATCTGGTCAGATGGACATCCGGATATCCGGACATCTAGACAGACAGACATGGCTCAATCGACTTGGCTATTGATCCTAAGTAAAAATATATATACTTTATGGGGTCTGCCATGCCTCCTTCTGCCTGTTACATACATTTGCACAAATTTAGTATACCCTTTTTTGACCATTTTAATGGTCGAAGGGTATAACCAATAAGAAAAGCAACAGTCGCGTAGCACGCGACAGTGGGTTACCCTTCAACCTATGTTCCCGTGTAGTTTAATTTGTTAAATGCTTAAACATATGTATATGCACATGCTTTGAAATTAAACTCGACAGATGGCGGTCGCGCTTCGCGCTCGCCCGCCTCCCTTGTTAGCTGACTGAAGCATTTGGATTTATGTTCATACTTTCTTCAATAACTTCTGTGTTTATTGTCCGATGGGATTATAATTTGGAGACTACCTAGATATTTCATTCAGCTTAGTATATGTTGAAGTCAGAAAGTTATATCTTTTATACAGCGCTTACAAATTGAGTTTACAAATTAAATTATTGATTTGTGGGGGCGGTGGGCGTGGCACCTAACATTTGAAATAAACTTGATCTGCTTGATCTACACAGGTGTCTTCCTGCCAAACTTGGTAACTCTAGCTTTGATAATAGCTGAGATCTGTGCGTTCTCACAGACGGACAGACGGACGGACGGACAGACGGACAGACGGACAGACAGACAGACATGGCTCAATCGACTCGGCTTGTGATCCTGAGCAAGAATATATATACTTTATGGGGTCTCCTACGCCTCCTTCTGTCTGTTACATACATTTGCACAAAGTTAGTATACCCTTTTTTTGACCATTTTCAATGGTCGAAGGGTATAAAAAGACGTGAATTCCACACTTCCTTTTTCTTTTTTCGCTCAATTGTAAAAATCAATCGCACAAACCGTGTGGCGTTGCCAGATCAACTGTAATGCCAGACTTTGTCCGTTTGGCGCAAATCGTAAAAAAAAAAACACAACGGAGTGATGTTCCCGGGAACAAATATCGTACAACTTTTTTTTCTTTCTTATTATAAATTTATTCCAAATAAAAAAAAATCAGGGACCGTAAATAATAATTATGAGATTAAAAAAAATCAAAGATCTTAAAAGTCTCAGAAAAATGTGGGAAAAATCCTACCGAACACAAAAACCGCGTAAACTTTTTTTTCAATTTTTAATTTAAAATAGTTTTTCAATTTTTATATTTGATTTTAAAAAATAAAAATCAATTTATTACTTTTATATTTGATTTTTAAAATAAAAATCAAAAAGTATTAATTAAAAATGATTTTTAAATTAAAAAATTAGTTTATAACTCTTATTTAGCAATTTTTTTTTTATAAAAATTAGCAAAATGATCAAGCACCAAAAACAAATTCACTGTGTGCTGCACGCTCAGCAAAAAAAAGTTCCTAGACTGGTATAGATCGATACATACATATAAAGCGAAAACTAAGCCGGCAAAATTCTTCAATGGGTAATAAATCAAAAATAAATTGTGACATAACAAGACAGAAAACTAACATGCCCAACAATGATAACCGATTTGTCATTTTGGCCGATGATTTAGACGATCTGCCAAATTCTGACAGACATTAAGAAGACCCCTAAGCCGCCTCCAATCTACATCAGAGAAAAAAGTTCCAGCGCCCTCGTAAACAAAATAATCAACCTTATTGGGAAAGACATTTTCCACATAATTCCCCTGACCAAGGGCAACATTCACGAAAGTGCAAGTCAAAACGGAAGTAAACTTCAGAGCGCTTACCAAATACCTCAACGATGCCAAGAAAAACTTTTATACGTACCAGCTAAAAAAGCAACAAGGGACTATAAATAGTTATTAAAGGCCTTGAGCCTGAAATAAATCCTGAGGAAATATCAGGAGCCCTAATAAAACAAGGTTTTAAGCCGAAATCAGTTGTCAACATATTTAACAAAGATAAAAAGACACAACCTCTTTTCAAGGTCGAACTTGAACCAGACTCTTTGTCATTGAAGAAAAACGAGAGTCTCCCCATTTATAAGCTGCAATATCTCTTACACCGTAGAATCTCTGTTGCCGAATAAGCGCAAAGGACCCATACAGTGTGTAGCTTGCGGTGAGCTTCAAAGCTCTGTTAACTGCCCATCAAACAAAGCTGACCCCGGCATGAAAAAGTGTAGTAACTGCGGAGGTAACCACACAGCTAACTACAGAGGTTGCCCTGTACATAAGGATCTAAAAAATCGGCTACACCAAAAAGTGACTATGATGCGTGGGCAAAGCACGCCGAGCACAATTATACCCTCAAAACATACACCTGATGTTCACATAAACAGTCTGACCAATAGGAACGTAACATTTGAAAGTGCGCTTAAATCAGGTCTTGCATCTACAAATACAACTCCATTCCCACTCGCTGAAAAAAACAAGGTATATGCTGATCAGCCAACAGGACAGCCACAAGGCAACTTTGAAACAATGATCTTTAACTTGTAACAAAGCATGACCGGATTCATGACATTTATGAGAACAACCATGGAAAATCTTATGCGTAATCAGCAGCTGTCCAAATAATCAATGGCTCCCTTACGTATAACTCTATGGAATGCCAACGGCTTTACGCGACACAAGCTTGAAATTCTCCAAGACAAACATATCGATGTAATGCTTCTTTCTGAAACACATCTTACAAACAAGTACAAGTTTCAAATAAATGGTTATATATTCTACGGCACCAACCATCCTGATGGTAAGGCATATGGAGGCACTGGAGTCCTGATTAGAAACCGGATAAAACATACTTTCCGCAACGACTTTGCGACAAATTACTTACAGACAACATCTTTAAATATACAGCTGGGTAACGGACAAATAACAATTGCTGCTGTATACTGCTCACCTCGCTTTACGATATCGGAAAACCAATTTTTGAATTTTTTCAACATACTAGGGGACCGATTTATAGCTGGTGGTGACTACAATACTAAGCATACGCACTGCGGATCTCGTCTTGTAAACCCTAAAGGAAAATAATTGTACAATACAATTATTAAAGTAAGCAACAAGCTTAGTTGCGCCTCTCCTCTCCTCACCTACATATTGGCCAACGGACCCCAGAAAGATACCAGACTTGATTGACTTTGCTGTTACAAGAAACATCTCACATAACCATATAAACGCCGAATCCCTTCCAGACCTATCCTCTGATCACCCGCCGGTGCTCCTTAATTATCTTCAATGTCCGGATCTGAAAAATTCATCCTGTCGATTGACATCCAACAGAACTAACTGGCTAAAATACAAGAAATTCGTAAGTTCGCACATTGAACTGAACCCAAGAATCATCAATAAGGCTTACATAGAAAGCACTACTAAATTTTTTAAGTCTGTCTTTGTTGCAACAGCCCATGCCTTAACCCCCAGAAAAAACAAACTGTACAGTATATGCAATGTAAGACAAATGTTCAAATTGAGCAGCTTGTCTTGAAAAGGCGCCGCCTACGACGAAAATGGCAATCTTATAGATCGGCATTTGCAAAACAAAGGCTCAAAAACGCAACTCGTAGATTAAGAAAGGAGCTAATCAACGAGCAGGAATGCGACAACCCCGCTACATAGAGCAATTATCACCTTTTAGTACAAAATGCCCAATACGGAGAGCAAACCCATCTCTAAGCCCCCCCGGTAGAATCTGTTGTGCCAATACGAAATTCTGCAGGTGAATGGGTCCGCAGCGATAAACATAGAGCTTCTACTTTCGCGGAACACCTTCAAAACGTGTTTCAACCAAACCCAGCAACGAATAATTTCGTATTACAAGAGCAAACAGTTGTAAGCCAAACGACATAGGATCCAATAGAATTTCGACCAACTGAAATTGCTAAAATCATTAAGGAATTAAAACCTAATAAGAGCCCCGGCAGCGATCTAATAACCCCTAAGATGATACCGAAACCGGGAAAGGATCATACAGTTCCATCATCATACAGACCTATAAGTTTACTACCATGTATGTCAAAACTTCGAAAAATGTCTGCTGACCTTGGTTATACCGTATCTGCGAACTTTTAACAAAATACCGGAGCATCAATTCGTGTTTTAGGAGAAACATGGAACAATCGAACAAGTCAATCGAATCACATCTGAAATTCGAACTGCATTCGAAAAGAGGGAGTACTGCCCTGCCATTTGTCTCGACGTGGCCCAAGCATTTGACAGAGTCTGGATAGATGGCCTAATGCATAAAATTCAGACAACAGTCCCTGAATGCACCCATAAGCTTTTAAAGTCGTACCTGCACAATACAGTGTTCTCAGTTAGATGCGGCACTGTTACGTCTGAGGACTACATCATAGAAGCTAGCTGGGGTTTTTCAGGGCAGCGTACTTGGCCCAACACTATATCTACTATATACAGCCGATATACCAACATCGAGGGCAGCGAACAATATCTATCAATCCTGAGCCGCTCTAAATGTCCACGGCAAGCTACTGCACAACTTGAGAAATGGCTTTCTGACTGGCGAATAAAAGTCAATGAACAGAAATATAAACACGTAACTTTTACCCTCAACTGCCCTTCGCTCATACTTACGCCAGGGGGGAACGCCAGTAACAACAGCGTAGAAATCATCCAACGAGCCCAATCGAAAATCCTGAGGACCATCACCGGCGCACCGTGGTACGTTCGAAGTGATAACTTACAGAAGGATTTATTCATACTTCCGATCAGAGATGAAATAAAATGAAATGAAATGGAAAAATATCGCAACAAACTACGTGCCCATACGAACAGGTTTGCGAGAGACTTAACACGGCTATCTAGCCGAACCCAACTTCGTCGTAATGATATGCCAACCCAATGTTAATTATTAGGGCCACACAAACTCATATCAGTTGCAATATCGACTGTTAGTTAAGTACTTTTTAAGATTTGTTAACTTATTGTTAGTTTCAAAAAAAAAATGTTTTATTCCTAGAGCAAAGGGTCAGAAAATGGTTTGACATTGATCTACATTAATATTATCAATGTAAATATTTCATAGTTTACAAGAGTTTTCGTAACTATTTTTTAGAAAGATAAAATTTTTGGATTTCGATCTAACCTCAAACTGAAAAATCTTTGGAAATCCCCAAAAGATATATAATCCTTTTTTGGGCATGCGATATATGTTTTAACATGTATTATGTAAACAAACAAACCGAATCATGACACTTTGTTTTGTGGCCTTTGTTATCCTTGGGGAATTCAACGCAAATGTTGGACAAGAACGCATCTTTGGCCCTACCATCAGCCTGTTCATCAAGCCTCCTCGAACAATATTCTCAGGCTGATCGACTTCTCCGCGACGCGAAATATGGTAGTCAGTAGCACAAGATTCCAGCACCTCGATATCAACAAGGCCACATGGCTGTAACCTGGGCAAAGAACATGGAACCAGATTGAACACGTTGTGTACTGTATGTTCGCACGTTTCGCGGAGTGAACATCGACTCCGACCACATTTTCGGTTGGCACAAAGTTATAAAACTCTTATACCATATGGATAGCGCGGGTATAAAAGGAAAGAGAAAAATTAAATTAACTTGGATTTAAAGTAACAATAATCTAATAACTGAACAACCTAAAGAAGCCGTTAGCTATGAGTTAAAACGACATTCGCCCTCAGCGACAATACGAGCAAGACGAAAGGCCGTTCACGCTTCCAAGAAACATTGCTGCAAATGCAGATAGCGACCCGTCAATCCGACCAAATTACTCTTGCCAACAACTCAAAAAAAAAGCGAATTCTTGCACTCGACTTCTGTGTTTGATCCAAAGCCGGCAATTCCTAACTACTGGCGGAAATATTTTACGCTTACCTACACCTCAATAACCACTGAAACTGGAGTCACAAGCAAGTAATCGCTCACCGAGCCAGCAATTAAAACAAAAACACAACTTAACGGCTCTGCTGCGTTATCAGCAAACGAAAATGTAAACAAGAACGCTTGGTCGACTAGAATAGATCGGTACATAACAATAAAGAGAAAATTTAGGCCTCAGAATTACACAAAATCAAAAAACAGAAAACAATTAAATTAAACGACAATGCTAACATACTCTCTAAGAAAATGCCTGCAAACACCAACAGCTTTGAGCCTAGGGCAAATTCTACTGATGAAGGTAAACAACCTGCAAAGTCAGCTGTAGAGGATCCTAAGAAGGTCAATCTCTTTCTAATATTCATTCTCGAAAAAAGCTTATGCTCAATAGTAAACAAATAAGCTATATTAATAGGGAAAACTTAATTTACATAATCACCTTAAAAAGATACATACATGAAATGAACAATTTTAAAGCGATAGCTATCGTCCTTGTATGAAGCTTGAAAACTTTTCTACTTTCCAACTAAAAAGCGCATTGGTCTTACAAATTGTTCTTGTTGGAATAAAAGTGTATGTCTTGATATGTAATGTTAATTAGCATAAGAGTAAATCAGCTGTTCTGTAAATGCATTATATAGTGTTGATTAACATAATGAAGTCAATTGTCCACTTGCTCAAAAAATGTAAAGAAGAAAGGAAGTGCACGCAGCACAAGCTCATTAACACTAAGCAATGAACACATAGAGACGTCAAACAGCCCTGGCGCAGTTTGAGAGTGATTTTGCGGTCCAGTACCCCAGAGAAGAAGAAGAACAGAAGCAAACGTCAGCTGTTCGGGCTGAACGCCCGACCGGGGTACTGCACAGTGCATAGCATCAAAACTGCTTCAGTCGCACAACGATAGCGGAACGATAAGCATGCGCGTACTTCTTTGCGCTATGCGATCGTTTCAATGTGTGTGTTTATGTATGCACATGCTGGCGTGTGAATGTATGTGATAATAGTGAAGTTTGGCAACTCATTGTGCATGGCCTGCGAGAGGTCAATTTTGTCTTTCAGCATCGAGACCAAGCAGCCTAGAAGACTTCGAGACTTCGCATGTGTGTGTGTGTGCATGTTGGCAAGGGAGTGCTTGTTGTTGCCGAAGCAGTGGTAGGCACGCGCCCATTAATTGTTTTGTTTTGATTGCTTGTTTGTCCTTTGTTTTGATTCATGTCGCGCATCTTCTAGCGTATTTGTTAATTATTTGCTGATTACCTTATTTCATATTAAATATTTTTTTATTGTTTTATTACTAGCAGAAAATTTACAATATACTAATTTTAATATCTATTATTTTTATTATTACTCCCCGTGAACATATAGAAACCAAATAAATCATTAAAATCAAATGAAATGCATTTTTATTTATTTCAGTAATTTTGTATTTATATAATGATACAAAAGCTAATTTTGAAACCTGTTAGCAGGTTGCAATTTACAACTTGTCTTATCAAATTATTTGTTTTGGTTTTGGGGTAGGTTTCGCTGCTGATATGCGTTTATGTATATGCGTGCATGCATGCACAAATGAGTGTGCGTGTATGCACGCATATACATAAACGCATATCAGCAGCGAAACCTACCCCAAAACCAAAACAAATAATTTGATAAGACAAGTTGTAAATTGCAACCTGCTAACAGGTTTCAAAATTAGCTTTTGTATCATTATATAAATACAAAATTACTGAAATAAATAAAAAATGCATTTCATTTGATTTTAATGATTTATTTGGTTTCTCTATATGTTCAAGGGGAGTAATAATAAAAATAATAGATATTAAAATTAGTATATTGTAAATTTTCTGCTAGTAATAAAACAATAAAAAAATATTTAATATGAAATAAGGTAATCAGCAAATAATTAACAAATACGCTAGAAGATGCGCGACATGAATCAAAACAAAGGACAAACAAGCAATCAAAACAAAACAATTAATGGGCGCGTGCCTACCACTGCTTTGGCAACAACAAAGCACTCCCTTGCCAACATGCACACACACACACACATGCGAAGTCTCGAAGTCTCTTAGGCTGCTTGGTCTCGATGCTGAAAGACAAAAATTGACTTCTCGCAGGCCATGCAATAATGAGTTGCCAAACTTCACTATTATCACATACATTCACACGCCAGCATGTGCATACATAAACACACACATTGAAACGATCGCATAGCGCAAAGAAGTACGCGCATGCTTATCGTTCCGCTATCGTTGTGCGACTGAAGCAGTTTTGATGCTATGCACTGTGCAGTACCCCCGGTCGGGCGTTCAGCCCGAACAGCTGACGTTTGCTTCTGTTCTTCTTCTTCTCTGGGGTACTCGGACCGCAAAATCACTCTCAAACTGCGCCAGGGCTGTTTGACGTCTCTATGTGTTCATTGCTTAGTGTTAATGAGCTTGTGCTGCGTGCACTTCCTTTCTTCTTTACATTTTTTGAGCAAGTGGACAATTGACTTCATTATGTTAATCAACACTATATAATGCATTTACAGAACAGCTGATTTACTCTTATGCTAATTAACATTACATATCAAGACATACACTTTTATTCCAACAAGAACAATTTGTAAGACCAATGCGCTTTTTAGTTGGAAAGTAGAAAAGTTTTCAAGCTTCATACAAGGACGATAGCTATCGCTTTAAAATTGTTCATTTCATGTATGTATCTTTTTAAGGTGATTATGTAAATTAAGTTTTCCCTATTAATATAGCTTATTTGTTTACTATTGAGCATAAGCTTTTTTCGAGAATGAATATTAGAAAGAGATTGACCTTCTTAGGATCCTCTACAGCTGACTTTGCAGGTTGTTTACCTTCATCAGTAGAATTTGCCCTAGGCTCAAAGCTGTTGGTGTTTGCAGGCATTTTCTTAGAGAGTATGTTAGCATTGTCGTTTAATTTAATTGTTTTCTGTTTTTTGATTTTGTGTAATTCTGAGGCCTAAATTTTCTCTTTATTGTTATGTACCGATCTATTCTAGTCGACCAAGCGTTCTTGTTTACATTTTCGTTTGCTGATAACGCAGCAGAGCCGTTAAGTTGTGTTTTTGTTTTAATTGCTGGCTCGGTGAGCGATTACTTGCTTGTGACTCCAGTTTCAGTGGTTATTGAGGTGTAGGTAAGCGTAAAATATTTCCGCCAGTAGTTAGGAATTGCCGGCTTTGGATCAAACACAGAAGTCGAGTGCAAGAATTCGCTTTTTTTTTGAGTTGTTGGCAAGAGTAATTTGGTCGGATTGACGGGTCGCTATCTGCATTTGCAGCAATGTTTCTTGGAAGCGTGAACGGCCTTTCGTCTTGCTCGTATTGTCGCTGAGGGCGAATGTCGTTTTAACTCATAGCTAACGGCTTCTTTAGGTTGTTCAGTTATTAGATTATGTTACTTTAAATCCAAGTTAATTTAATTTTTCTCTTTCCTTTTATACCCGCGCTATCCATATGGTATAAGAGTTTTATAACTTTGTGCCAACCGAAAATGTGGTCGGAGTCGATGTTCACTCCGCGAAACGTGCGAACATACAGTACACAACGTGTTCAATCTGGTTCCATGTTCTTTGCCCAGGTTACAGCCATGTGGCCTTGTTGATATCGAGGTGCTGGAATCTTGTGCTACTGACTACCATATTTCGCGTCGCGGAGAAGTCGATCAGCCTGAGAATATTGTTCGAGGAGGCTTGATGAACAGGCTGATGGTAGGGCCAAAGATGCGTTCTTGTCCAACATTTGCGTTGAATTCCCCAAGGATAACAAAGGCCACAAAACAAAGTGTCATGATTCGGTTTGTTTGTTTACATAATACATGTTAAAACATATATCGCATGCCCAAAAAGGATTATATATCTTTTGGGGATTTCCAAAGATTTTTCAGTTTGAGGTTAGATCGAAATCCAAAAATTTTATCTTTCTAAAAATAGTTACGAAAACTCTTGTAAACTATGAAATATTTACATTGATAATATTAATGTAGATCAATGTCAAACCATTTTCTGACCCTTTGCTCTAGGAATAAAACATTTTTTTTTTGAAACTAACAATAAGTTAACAAATCTTAAAAAAGTACTTAACTAATAGTCAATATTGCAACTGATATGAGTTTGTGTGGCCCTAATAATTAACATTGGGTTGGCATATCATTACGACGAAGTTGGGTTCGGCTAGATAGCCGTGTTAAGTCTCTCGCAAACCTGTTCGTATGGGCACGTAGTTTGTTGCGATATTTTTCCATTTCATTTCATTTTATTTCATCTCTGATCGGAAGTATGAATAAATCCTTCTGTAAGTTATCACTTCGAACGTACCACGGTGCGCCGGTGATGGTCCTCAGGATTTTCGATTGGGCTCGTTGGATGATTTCTACGCTGTTGTTACTGGCGTTCCCTGGCGTAAGTATGAGCGAAGGGCAGTTGAGGGTAAAAGTTACGTGTTTATATTTCTGTTCATTGACTTTTATTCGCCAGTCAGAAAGCCATTTCTCAAGTTGTGCAGTAGCTTGCCGTGGACATTTAGAGCGGCTCAGGATTGATAGATATTGTTCGCTGCCTCGATGTTGGTATATCGGCTGTATATAGTAGATATAGTGTTGGGCCAAGTACGCTGCCCTGAGAAACCCCAGCTAGCTTCTATGATGTAGTCCTCAGACGTAACAGTGCCGCATCTAACTGAGAACACTGTATTGTGCAGGTACGACTTTAAAAGCTTATGGGTGCATTCAGGGACTGTTGACTGAATTTTATGCATTAGGCCATCTATCCAGACTCTGTCAAATGCTTGGGCCACGTCGAGAAAAATGGCAGGGCAGTACTCTCTTTTTTCGAATGCAGTTCGAATTTCAGATGTGATTCGATTGACTTGTTCGGATTGTTCCATGTTTCTCCTAAAACACGAATTGATGCTCCGGTATTTTGTTAAAAGTTCGCAGATACGGTATAACCAAGGTCAGCAGACATTTTTCGAAGTTTTGACATACATGGTAGTAAACTTATAGGTCTGTATGATGATGGAACTGTATGATCCTTTCCCGGTTTCGGTATCATCTTAGGGGTTATTAGATCGCTGCCGGGGCTCTTATTAGGTTTTAATTCCTTAATGATTTTAGCAATTTCAGTTGGTCGAAATTCTATTGGATCCTATGTCGTTTGGCTTACAACTGTTTGCTCTTGTAATACGAAATTATTCGTTGCTGGGTTTGGTTGAAACACGTTTTGAAGGTGTTCCGCGAAAGTAGAAGCTCTATGTTTATCGCTGCGGACCCATTCACCTGCAGAATTTCGTATTGGCACAACAGATTCTACCGGGAGGCTTAGAGATGGGTTTGCTCTCCGTATTGGGCATTTTGTACTAAAAGGTGATAATTGCTCTATGTAGCGGGGTTGTCGCATTCCTGCTCGTTGATTAGCTCCTTTCTTAATCTACGAGTTGCGTTTTTGAGCCTTTTGTTTTGCAAATGCCGATCTATAAGATTGCCATTTTCGTCGTAGGCGGCGCCTTTTCAAGACAAGCTGCTCAATTTGAACATTTGTCTTACATTGCATATACTGTACAGTTTGTTTTTTTCTGGGGTTAAGGCATGGGCTGTTGCAACAAAGACAGACTTAAAAAATTTAGTAGTGCTTTCTATGTAAGCCTTATTGATGATTCTTGGGTTCAGTTCAATGTGCGAACTTACGAATTTCTTGTATTTTAGCCAGTTAGTTCTGTTGGATGTCAATCGACAGGATGAATTTTTCAGATCCGGACATTGAAGATAATTAAGGAGCACCGGCGGGTGATCAGAGGATAGGTCTGGAAGGGATTCGGCGTTTATATGGTTATGTGAGATGTTTCTTGTAACAGCAAAGTCAATCAAGTCTGGTATCTTTCTGGGGTCCGTTGGCCAATATGTAGGTGAGGAGAGGAGAGGCGCAACTAAGCTGTGCTTACTTTAATAATTGTATTGACAATTGTTTTCCTTAGGGGTTACAAGACGAGATCCCCAGTGCGTATGCTTAGAATTGTAGTCACCAGCAGCTATGAAGCGATCCCCTAGTGTATTGAAAAAATCCAAAAAATTGGTTTTCGGATATCGTAAAGCGAGGTGAGCAGTATACAGCAGCAATTGTTATTTGTCCGTTACCCAGCTGTATATTTAAAGATGTTGTCTGTAAGTAATTTGTCGCAAAGTCGTTGCGGAAAGTATGTTTTATGCGGTTTCTAATCAGGACTCCAGTGCCTCCATATGCCTTACCATCAGGATGGTTGGTGCCGTAGAATATATAACCATTTATTTGAAACTTGTACTTGTTTGTAAGATGTGTTTCAGAAAGAAGCATTACATCGATATGTTTGTCTTGGAGAACCATTTCAAGCTTGTGTCGCGTAAAGCCGTTGGCATTCCATAGAGTTATACGTAAGGGAGCCATTGATTATTTGGACAGCTGCAAAGATCTGATTACGCATAAGATTTTCCATGGTTGTTCTCATAAATGTCATGAATCCGGTCATGCTTTGTTACAAGTTAAAGATCATTGTTTCAAAGTTGCCTTGTGGCTGTCCTGTTGGCTGATCAGCATATACCTTGTTTTTTCAGCGAGTGGGAATGGAGTTGTAGTTTGTAGATGCAAGACCTGATTTAAGCGCACTTTCAAATGTTACGTTCCTATTGGTCAGACTGTTTATGTGAACATCAGGTGTATGTTTTGAGGGTATAATTGTGCTCGGCGTGCTTTGCCCACGCATCATAGTCACTTTTTGGTGTAGCCGATTTTTTAGATCCTTATGTACAGGGCAACCTCTGTAGTTAGCTGTGTGGTTACCTCCGCAGTTACTACACTTTTTCATGCCGGGGTCAGCTTTGTTTGATGGGCAGTTAACAGAGCTTTGAAGCTCACCGCAAGCTACACACTGTATGGGTCCTTTGCGCTTATTCGGCAACAGAGATTCTACGGTGTAAGAGATATTGCAGCTTATAAATGGGGAGACTCTCGTTTTTCTTCAATGACAAAGAGTCTGGTTCAAGTTCGACCTTGAAAAGAGGTTGTGTCTTTTTTATCTTTGTTAAATATGTTGACAACTGATTTCGGCTTAAAACCTTGTTTTATTAGGGCTCCTGATATTTCCTCAGGATTTATTTCAGGCTCAAGGCCTTTAATAACTATTTATAGTCCCTTGTTGCTTTTTAGCTGGTACGTATAAAAGTTTTTCTTGGCATCGTTGAGGTATTTGGTAAGCGCTCTGAAGTTTACTTCCGTTTTGACTTGCACTTTCGTGAATGTTGCCCTTGGTCAGGGGAATTATGTGGAAAATGTCTTTCCCAATAAGGTTGATTATTTTGTTTACGAGGGCGCTGGAACTTTTTTCTCTGATGTAGATTGGAGGCGGCTTAGGGGTCTTCTTAATGTCTTGTCAGAATTTGGCAGATCGTCTAAATCATCGGCCAAAATGACAAATCGGTTATCATTGTTGGGCATGTTAGTTTTCTGTCTTGTTATGTCACAATTTATTTTTGGTTTATTACCCATTGAAGAATTTTGCCGGCTTAGTTTTCGCTTTATATGTATGTATCGATCTATACCAGTCTAGGAACTTTTTTTGCTGAGCGTGCAGCACACAGTGAATTTGTTTTTGGTGCTTGATCATTTTGCTAATTTTTATAAAAAAAAATTGCTAAATAAGAGTTATAAACTAATTTTTTAATTTAAAAATATTATATATACAAAAGCTAATTTTGAAACCTGTTAGCAGGTTGCAATTTACAACTTGTCTTATCAAATTATTTGTTTTGGTTTTGGGGTAGGTTTCGCTGCTGATATGCGTTTATGTATATGCGTGCATGCATGCACAAATGAGTGTGCGTGTATGTGCATATGCAGAGAACTTTGTTGTTTTTGCTTTCGCCGCTCGAATTAGCTTCCGATTATAAAATCAATCGGTATCCAGGGAACACCACGGGGAGGCCATTGTAATAACAATGGGGTCATCAACTGATGACCTTCGAGTCGACTTGAGATATTTAAATGTGTTTCATTTAAATATCTCCATGTTCCCCACCTAACCTACACCTATCTACACCTATATAGCCAGCATTCTGACATATAAAAATTTTGTATGTACATACATTGCAACTCACAGAAGGACTGAAGACAATAACAAGAAACCTTCGGCAAGCCGAATGAACAAGGGCTATGTCGACTTCGTCTTTATGATTTTAAAATGTCTATTTTCCGCTTACTTTTTTGTTTATCAGCGCATAGTTTTTCTGACAGCCAAATTGTATTTTTGCGGAGGAGGACTAGTATGAAGAAATGCAGAATATGGAGTCGGTGCTCATGACAATCATGCCGTTCACAGTACCAATCTGAGTACTTTTCAACGCTTTCTGCTTGCGCAATGCACTCATTTACAATTGTTTTCTTTATTTTCTTCACGTACGGATAATTCTGAAAACATTTGTGGAATATCCAGTAGTGCAATTTCATTAAATTAAAGATATCTTCTTGTGGAGCTTTTAGTTTAAAATTGTTGTTTATGGTTTTAAAGTTCTTATTGAACAAAAACAACTCCGACTCTTCGCAAATTGCAAGATCTTCCTTCAGAAGTAGACTACATTGTTCACAATTATATTTATTTTGTGATTTAAATAGCACATACCCTGTGAAGTATCGCAATGCGTTTTCATTTGCGTAGCTCAGAGTTGGCTGAACTTCGTCAACCTGGGCTACGTCCATATCTGCATAATTATCTATGTTAAATTCAAAATTATCGCAATCTTTCTGATCTGGGTCATTCGCAATGTTTGCCAGTTCTTGCTTTGTTTCTTCTACAACATTTATTAGCAAGTCATCATCTGGCTCACAATTTCCAGTGCTCTTTTTTGAAGTGATGATCTTCATTGACAACATCTTGGATATAATTGCGTTGAACTCGAAGAGCATGGGATTATAATTTGTCCCACCTCTGCTTCTTATTAAATAAAATAAGTGCTCCAGAGCATCTTGATTAAGTCGCGACATTATTAGGAACTGGTAATCATTTTCAGTCCATACATCTTGTGCAAGCATCAATATTGAATTTATCGTATGAACTAATCCATCAATACAATAAACTTTGTTTGATTGAGGCTGACACTTCATTAAATAGTCCTTCATTTCAATCATATAGACTTCTATTTCGCTATTTTGTTTTAGTGCTGATTTGAATGGGTTTCGATCATATAAGTTGTTGCTGTTTAAGCAATCGAACAATTTATTAATTTTTTCTACGAATTTGGCCGTAGAGATTGCAACATCTTCGCAATCTTTATATGTCCCATTCAGAATAAGGGTCTTTATTGCAGATGATACGGTGTGGCTAAATACTTGAGTTGCATATTTAACCTTCATTTTTTCAAATGAATTGGGGTGGATGTGCTTTCTTGTAAGCTTTGGGCATAATCTTGCCGAAGTGTTCATTGTATCAATTTCAAATAGTTTAACTATTATTTTCCATGACACTTTACCATCTGGCGTATCAATCATACCATTCATTAGGGTATTTCTAATTGATTTTATTAGGTGTGGAACATCATAAATTGTAAATATTTTTTTATCATTTACAAGATAATATGGCGTTTCCAAATTAACTTCATTTTTGGCAAACGCTCCTCTGTTATTTGGGCCCTGATCGCAAACAATGGATCTTATATTTAGGCCACAGTTTTGGACTGTAATATTTTAATATTCGTCTCTTTAAGTTTTGAGGACGAGAGTGCAGTTGATGATCCAATATAGCTATAATCAAAACAAAACAACACATCATAGAAAAACAACAACAAAATTCGAGCGGCGAAAGCAAAAACAAAAGCACTTGCTTTGGCAAGTTCTCTGCATATGCCCATACACGCACACTCATTTGTGCATGCATGCACGCATATACATAAACGCATATCAGCAGCGAAACCTACCCCAAAACCAAAACAAATAATTTGATAAGACAAGTTGTAAAGTGCAACCTGCTAACAGGTTTCAAAATTAGCTTTTGTATCATTATATAAATACAAAATTACTGAAATAAATAAAAATGCATTTCATTTGATTTTAATGATTTATTTTGTTTCTCTATATGTTCAAGGGGAGTAATAATAAAAATAATAGATATTAAAATTAGTATATTGTAAATTTTCTGCTAGTAATAAAACAATAAAAAAATATTTAATATGAAATAAGGTAATCAGCAAATAATTAACAAATACGCTAGAAGATGCGCGACATGAATCAAAACAAAGGACAAACAAGCAATCAAAACAAAACAATTAATGGGCGCGTGCCTACCACTGCTTCGGCAACAACAAAGCACTCCCTTGCCAACATGCACACACACACACACATGCGAAGTCTCGAAGTCTCTCTAGGCTGCTTGGTCTCGATGCTGAAAGACAAAATTGACTTCTCGCAGGCCATGCAATAATGAGTTGCCAAACTTCACTATTATCACATACATTCACACGCCAGCATGTGCATACATAAACACACACATTGAAACGATCGCATAGCGCAAAGAAGTACGCGCATGCTTATCGTTCCGCTATCGTTGTGCGACTGAAGCAGTTTTGATGCTATGCACTGTGCAGTACCCCGGTCGGGCGTTCAGCCCGAACAGCTGACGTCTGCTTCTGTTCTTCTTCTTCTCTGGGGTACTCGGACCGCAAAATCACTCTCAAACTGCGCCAGGGCTGTTTGACGTCTCTATGTGTTCATTGCTTAGTGTCATTAAGTTAAATAAAATAATATATTATAAATAAACAAATCCAGTTTATTATCAACATGGTAGCAGAGCAAGGTTAATCAAATAAATCGAAGGTTAATGAAATAAATCCAAAGTCAATACTAAATCCAAGTTTGACAAAAATTGTGAAAATAAAAACGTGAAAAATAAAGCGCAATAAGGAAATAGTTTGAAAGACATAGAAAACAATATTAAAAGTGCGAAATATTAAAAAATACTAATACGATAACAAAACTTTTGATAAATATTAAATTAATAAAGTGAAAAACATTAAAAACATAAACTATAAGGTTCGATGGCAACAGATTAAAATTTAACAAAAAAGTTCACGTGCACGCTTTGATAAATTACATGGAAATAGAAAAGTGTGACCCATCAATATGAAAATGAACAAAAAATGCATGAAGTAGAAAGAGATATAAAAGTAGAGTACAAACATATTAAAAGTGAAACGGAAAAAAATGAGTGCTGGAAGTTCAGACTAATGACAATACTAGAATACAAAGAGTGCAAAGAACCAGCAGTGCGAATTAGAACAACGGAAGACAGTGAAACAACATGGAAGAAAACAGATTTAAAAGCAAAAACAATTTTAATAAGTACAATATCAGATAAACAGTTGGAATATGTGAGTGAGTGCGAAACGACATTAGAAATTATGAACAAATTAAACGAAATGTATTTGACAAAGTCAACAGCCCTGCAAATACTGTGCAGAGGGAAAATTGAAGAAATAAAACTAAAAGACTATGAAACAGTGGAAGAATTCTTTATTGAATTCGAGAAAGCAGTGAATAAATTTAAAAACGCTAGAGGTACCATTGACGAAAATGAAAAAATGCGGTATTTGTTAAAAGCGTTACCAACAAGCTACAGTTATATTGGAGACTTCTTGGATGTGATTCCAGAAACACAACGCACAGTGGAATATGTAAAATCAAAAGTAAAAGAAAAAAAAGCTTGAACAGAGGTCCAGTGGAGAGGCGAAATAACGTAAGCACATTTAACACCAAAACTAAAAAAAACTGCTATTTGTGTGGCAAAACAGGACATATTCAAAAGGACTGCTGGCATGCTGAGCAAAATGCGAGAGGCGATAACAGACAACAACAACAAGACAACAGGCGATATCAGAACACGAATCAAAGAGGCGGTCGAGGCAGAGGTCAACATCATGGAAATGGTCGCGGACGTGGAACTGGACGTGGAGATCACTCAGGAGACGGGAACCAAGGAAGACAGCAAGAAAACAGCGACGGCGTACAGTCATGGACAACAAGAATGATAAAAGGCGAAAAAATAATAAAATGTAATAACAGCGAAAGTAGTAACTAATCCGAAATAAGTTGTTTATTAGATAGTGGATGCACTGATCCATTATAAACGATAGTAGATTATTTAAAAACTGTGTAAATTTGAAAAATCCGATTGTTGTTAAAGTGGCCGATGGAAAACAATTGCAAACGACTAAGATTGGAAATGTAGAAACATATTTTAGAACATACAAAAATGAAAAACTTGATCGATATAAAAAATGTATACTATGTAAAAGGCATAAAACAAAATTTGTTAAGCATATCAAGAATAACTGAAAATAAATGTACAGTCGTAGCCAGAAATAATGATACAAAAATCTATAATGAAAAAAAGAGAATTGTTGTCAGTTGCAAACAAAATTGATAGTTTATATAATATAAAAAGTTTCATACCAAACAATAAAACAAATGAAATATATACAAATGTAACTAAATTAACTGAAAAGGAAAAATGGCACAGGGCACTAGGCCACGTAAATTTTCAATATTTGAATAGACTCATAAAGAATAAAATGTTAGATGGTCTACCTGATAAAATCGAGAATACAGAAATGAAATGTGCGAATTGTATACAAAGTAAAATGTCAAACGAACCATTCGAGAATAACAGAAAGAAAACTAAAAAGAAACATTAGAGTTGATACATACAGACTTAAACGGACCACACAGCACAACAGGTTATTGTGGGGGAAAAATATTTTTGACATTTGTTGAAAAAAGAATATTTGAATAGAGAAATATCAAACTTTGTGAAATGTAAGGGAATTCAGTTAACTACATGTCCACCGTATGTACATGAATTAAACGGCGTAGCAGAAAGATATAATAGATCGGCAATGGACATTGGTAGGTGCTTAATGAGAGAGGCAAACATGCATAGGCGATATTGGCCAGAAGTGATGAATACAGTAGCATATTTAAAAAATCGAACAATCGCAAACACTGAATTAAATAAAAGCCCATACGAAATATTTTTTGGTATAAAACCGAACGTAGAAAATTTAAAAATATACGGAAGTAGAGTTTTCGTTAGAGTTCCAGAAGTACGCAGACAGAGCAAATGGGATAACAAATCGGAATTAGGAGTTTTAGTTGGATATAATACAAACGGATATAGGGTTTTAGTAAACAATAGAGTAATAAACGCAAGACATGTTCAAATTGTAGAAGAAAAAACAAAACTAATTTGCCTAGAGAAAAACGAACAGAATGATAATGAAAGTGAAATAAATGAAAATGAAGTAGATGATGAAGACAACGCTAAGACAGACGAACCAAATAACATCGACGAAGTTAATTCCAAAGACAGCGATGAAAGCGAGAGTGAGGAGAACAAAGAACAATTAACAGTACAGAGAACATCAAATAGAAAGAAAAACCAGTAAATCTATACGGTAATCCAGTAACACATTTTATTTATAATAATTATATAAATGCAACTGTACCGAAAACTTTCGAAGAAGCGATGAAAAGCAACGAAAATCAAGAATGGCTCAGAGCAATGAACACAGAAATGCAATGCTTAAATAAAAATAATACGTGGCAAATTGTAGAAAAGCCGAACAACAAAAAGATTATAGATGTTAAATGGGTGTACAAAAAGAAAAGTGATGGGACATACAAAGCCAGACTAGTAGTAAGAGGTTTCCAACAAAGAGAACGACTAGAAAATGTATATTCACCAGTAGGAAAAATGCAAACATTAAAGATATTACTTTCATATTGTTGTAAAAATGGTCTGTTTATAAATCAGATGGATGTCGAAACAGCCTTTCTAAATGGCTATGTAAAATCAGAAGTTTATGTAAATGAACCAAAAGGTTAAGGTTAAGGCAACTACGATTATTGTTTATATGTAAATAGAAAAAAAAAAGATGAAATATATATTTTAGTATTTGTAGATGACATATTGATATGCAGTAAGAACAAAACAAAAATAAGCGAAATTAAAGACAGTTTAATGAATAAATTTACAATGAAAGATTTAGGAAAAATCGGCAGCTATATTGGAATAGATATTAATTATAGTACTGAGAGTAAGAAAATGACTTTAAATCAAAAAGATATATTGAACTCCAATGGAAACAAACTTAAAACTAGATCAATCAACTGAATGTGATGAGAAAATTAAATACAGAAACTTAATAGGTGAATTATTATATATTAGCGCAGGTACAAGACCAGATATATCATATTCCGTAAATTACTTAAGCAGATATCAAAGTTGTTATAATTCAACACACTATAAATACGCGATAAGAGTATTAAAATATTTATATAAAACAAGAGATCTGAATTTAACGTTTAAAGATAATGGAAATAATGAAATACTAGATTGTATGGTAGACTCAGATTATGCAGGAGATAATATTGATAGAAAATCCACAACAGGATTTATAATAAGAATGTATGGAAATATAATTTATTGGAAAACACACAAACAACACGCTGTAACAAAATGTTCAACGTTTGCAGAGTATATTGCTATGTCAGAAGCAGTCACCGAAATATTATTTGTAAAAAACATGTTATATGAGATATTTAATATTAATAATGAAAAAGCGATAAATATATATGAACAACAAGGGCCCCGCCCCAAAGACAAAATTGGGGAAAAAAAAAAAAAAAAAAAAAAAAAAAAGGAAGGAAAAAAATAAAAAAAAAAAAAAAAAAAAAAAAGGGGGAAAAAAAAAAAAAAAAAAAAAAAAAAAAAAAAAAATTTTTATAAAAAAAAAAATTTTTTTAAATAAAAAAAAAAAAAAATTTAATAAAAAAAAAAAAAAAAAAAAAAAAAAAATTTTAAAAATAAAGAAGGAAAAAAAAAAATTAAAAAAAAAAAAGGAAAAAGAAACCCAATAATAAAAAAAAAAAATTAAAAAATAAAAAAAAAAAAAGATGTGTTTTGGAAAAAAAAAAAATGGGGCCGGTTTTTTGGAGACCACGGAAAAACCTTTTTTAAAAACAAAAAACCCCGAACCACCCTTAAGAAAGTTTTAATTTAATTTAACACCGTTATTAAAAAAAAATTTAAAAAAAAAAAATAATATAAAATATTTTAAAAAAATTTAAAACAAAACAAGGGGTGGCCCATAAAGGAAAAAAAAGGGGAAAAAAAAAAAATTTAAAAAAAAAAAAAAATTTAAAAAAAATTTTTTGAGGGTGGATTTGGCAGTAAAATTATAAAGATTAATAATTTGATTTTTAGCTCTAAAATACATATACATATCGCCCGTCGCTCTTATTATTAAGGTAAGATAAGTCGTAACATAGTAGATGTACTGAAAAGTGTATCTAGAATGACAATTTAAAGCTTATTAAGTAAAGTATTTCATTTACATTGAAAAGATTTTTGTGCAAATCAATATAAATTGATTAAATTTTATTTATTAATTTGTTTTATTTATAAATTTAATATATTAAAAATAATTATAAAAAATAAAGTTTTAGTACTGTTTAAAGAAAAAATAAATTTAATAATAGTTTAATAGTATTGTAAAAGAAAATTGAAATAATTTAAAAAATTTAAAAGAAAATTAATTTATTGTACCTTGTGTATCAGTTTTTTTTTTTAAATAAAAATAATTAGAATATTTTTCTCGATTTTAAAAGAGTAAGACCCAAAATTTCATCAACTTGAAATATTTCTAGGAGGATAAACAAAAAAATAAAAAATTTTAATTAAAAAAGGGGTGTGAATTTCGTAAAGGTTTATTCATTAGTTCATTATTCGTAAAGGTCCCTTAAATAATTTAGTAATTTTTACAATAACAAATAAAGTAATTAGTAAATAATTTATTAGAAGAATTGTAATAAAATTTCTAGGAAAATTATATAATTTATTTAAAGATAATGAATTTTCTGAAAAATAAGTATATAAATTTGTAATTTTTCTCTTAAAGTTTTAAAAGAATTAATCTTATTTTTGATTTACAAGACCAATGTTTTTATTAAACTATTAAAACTAATGATTATAATTTTATACTGAAGATTTCCTATAATTTTATTTATTTTATGTTTATTTTGTTTTTGTTTCTAATCGAAAACATTTACTTTCAATACTATTAAGTTTAGAATATATTGTTTTGATTTTATTTTTTTATATTATTTATTTATTTAAATATATTAAATTATGAAAGTTATTTTAGTATAATATTTTTAACATTTAGAGTTTGTGAAGGTGCATTAGGTTTATCAATTTTAGTTTCAATAATTCGTACTCATGGAAATGATTATTTTAAATTTTTTAATTTTTTATAATTTTAAAATTAGTATTTTTTTAGGGTTTTTAATTCCGCTGTTTTATTAATAATATATTTTTGAATGGTACAAGTTTTATTATTTTTTATAAGTTTTTTATTAAATAATTTCATAAATTATTGAATAAATATTTCATATTTTTTAGGCTCTGATATATTATCTTATGGTTTGATTTTATTAAGTTTATGAATTTGTTCATTAATATTATTAGCAAGAGAAAGGGTTTATAAGTATAATAATTATAAAAATTTATTTTTATTAAATATTGTTTTATTATTATTGTTATTAATTTTAACTTTTAGAAGTGTTTGCGCCGAAACTCGCCGCCTGAAAGTAGGCAGCATATCGGCGTAAACAGTGCGAGAGTTACCGAGGGCTCTCGCGCTCTTTTATCCAACATCTCCATATTTATGTTAAGTTAGGCTTAAGTTAATATCCTATGTACATGAAATCAGTTGAAAAATTATAAGTGAAGTGAACGCCACGCGCCCCGCATTGTTCTTTTATTTCGAATTGTTTATCGCGTCGTTTTTTTCGGTCCTACAGCAGCTTCACCCCCGATTTCACGATCCCCCCAAGAAGGAAGACTTCATTGCCGCCGCCACAAACATTGGTCCTTCGAGCCGGATAATATATTGGACACTATACGTCGCTGGATTTTCATCCCATCGCTCCCGCTCGAACCACGTCATCGGCATCTCGTCAGGATCCCCCCCAGATAAGTACTAAATTTTATACTTATTTTTATGCGGCAGAGGACTGTGTGTAATTGTTCCTTTGTGAAAAGAAACATCTTTTCTAATTAAATTTAATTTAATTCCTAACCTCGCAATTTGCGTCACCGGTATCTCTGTATGTATGTACATATGTTGCTGCATCAGTAAGCACATACTTACATACAGACGACTGCCACCATCGAAAGATTTCCATACATATACTCGTATATGTACGGAAATACGAATCACCAATTACACACGGTTTATCCATCCGACTCTATTTAGAAACCTCTGCCACATATATGTATGTACCTTCTCCTACCATTTTCTAACGAACAAGGTACATACACTCTCCATTATAACTCCAAATTGCATGGTACTATATGTGTAACATATATTACATACTTACGTTGCCCATTAAAACACATTGCCAAGGTCCAAACCTCAAGTGGCAATTGCAATTCCAAATAATAAAAAAAATAACACTGAATTTCTTCCACATTTATTTATTTTTTAATATAAACATATAAAATACACACTACATACACTTTGCCGGCAGCAATATTTCGGCTGCACCGGCACTACACAAATACATATGTTCTTACAATTAAATATCTAACTAAAACACATAAACACATTATATTATATCGTTTTATTGAATTCTTACATTATTTTATGAAACACTTAAATTAAACACTTAATTAAATACAAAGAAATATTTTATAATTTCTTTGTTTACATTTGTCAGGCTAGTGGTCGCAGTTTGCCTTAGTGATCGCAGTTCGATCACAATCGACCCACCACCACTTTTTCACATTCACTCAGTGTTATCGTTCCAGGGCTGCACTAGCTCAAATTTTTAAAAATATTATTTGGTGGGCAACAGTGACTTTTAAAGTCACTTATATTTATTTATCGTCTTATTGTGCACTGTGTTGTGGTATTACAAAGCGCTGTAACATTGCAGAGGATTATCGAATATATTTTCCTCCGTCTGAGAAAAGATATCCTACTAATAAATAATTATTTATTTATTTTTTTCACAGTATAATTTATTATTGGAAAATAAATTATATTACATCTTTTCTCAGAATTTCATGCTGAGTATAATAATTGTTTCGATAATTATTATCACTCAATAAAATATATCGATATTTATAATATAATATTTACATTATTTTTTTTTGCAACGTTTTTTTCAAAAAGTATTGCCTTGTAACTTATCAACTTAGTCCTCGCTCAATAGATTCGATAAAATTTCCGATCGTTTGTCTAATATTCTTGTTTATTGTTCAAACAAGAACTTCTGTTCGTCCAATTTTCTACGCTCATCTCTTTCACGTTTCTGGTTCCGTCAACAGCATCAATTGTATTTTTCTCGCTTTTTTTTGAAAGCCTGTTATGCCAATTGATAGTAAAGACACCAAGAAACACCTTGTTGTACCCACGACTAAGCATAGACGCTCCAGCTCTCTTCCAAGTTCCCTTCTTGGTAGAACACCTTCTCCCGCCTCATTACGGAAAGTTGTAACTCCGGTCACATCTAAGATTAGTCAGGTGCCAAAAATTTCGGTGCACACTCCTCCAATCACTCGTGCAGTTGGTCATCAGATTTCACTAGCAATAAAAATGGCACTCCAAGAGTTCATTAACGCTTCCGATAAGCTCACGCAGTTCGAAGCTAGGATTCAAAATTCTCCTACAGCCTCACTTCACACTCACAGAGTGCGTCTTGAGCAGCTTCGTTCCTTATGGACTGCCGTAGAGCTCAAATATGAACTCTGTTCCAACGCATTGTCTCAAACGGAGACGAATGCTGCGGACAAGATCGCCATGCAAATGCGGTATGACCACTGCTACTCCATATACGAGGAACTTGCCTCTCAATTAAATGAGAGTATAGAGACCGCAACGGCTCCCACTCCAGCACCTGTAGCACCACAAGTAGCCTTCCACCCACGAAGCTACCGGTCACCACCTTTCGATGCTGAAGTTTTCAGCGGTGACTACCTTAAATGGCTAACTTTCCGTGACCTCTTCACAGCGGTCTACATTTCCGATCCCGGCTTAAGTCAGATCGAGAAATTATTCCATTTAAATGCGAAGACCAGTGGAGAAGCGAAGGCAATCGTTTCCAAATCCCCTCTCACGAATGAGGGTTTCTCCTCTGCTTGGAGAAACTTGACGGACAGGTTCGAAAATAAGAGGTTGTTAGTCAACAGCCAACTTAAGATCCTTTTCAACCTTCCGTCAGTTTCTCACGAGTCTGGAGCCGCCATCCAAATCCTTCAAAGCACTATTGAAAGTTGCTTAACGGCTCTAGACCACTCCAAAATCAGCACAGAGAATTGGGATTGCCTTCTAGTCTTCCTATCTCGTCTAAACTCCCAAGGCTGACGTTGTCACTTTGGGAGCAGTCAGTTCTAAACAAGGCTGAAATTCCGTCGTGGAAGGAAATGTCAGATTTCCTTTCAGAGCGATATCGCACATTAGAAGCGATAGAGGACGTACAACCCACTACAAGCGCACAGACTAGTCCTAAACCTGCTCGAAAGGAGCCTCCTACGAGGAAGGTCAACTCCTTTGAGACAAAGGTTGTAGGCAACCCACAAACCTGCAACTCAAAGGAGAACCATCCAATACGTCTGTGTCCGCGCTTTCTCCAAATGGCTGTTGATGAAAGGTCCAATTTCATCAAACAGCAGAAGTTGTGTCTGAACTGCTTCGCAAGAGGACATATCCTTAAAGATTGCACGAGTCAACATAATTGTTTTACGTGCAAGGGTCGCCACAATACACTCCTGCATCGTGGCACCCCTCCTACCGCGCCCTCTTCAGCAGATTCTGCACCAACTCCCAATTCGAATATACAGTCCACTCCTCCAACGACTAGTATTCAGAATTACTTCACGGCGAACACACAAGGTGTTCTTCTCGGCACTGCTCTTATAAATATTTGCCATTTGGGCTTAACTTATAAGGCACGTGCACTGATCGATCCTGGATCAGAGGCTACGTTCATTTCCGAACGGATGTTTAACATCATACAGCCCTCCTACCAAGCCGTGCAAGTTCAAGTAGCTGGCTTAAATCAAGCCATCTCAGCCAATCCACAAAAGTTGTGCCACTTCCAGATTGGCTCCCCCGCTCGTTCCCAGGTTACAGCTAAAAACTGAAGCCTTTGTTCTCCCCCCAATTGGCAGGCAACCTTCCATCCTACACAATTTCACAAGAACTTCTGAAGGACCTGCCAAACCTCCAACTCGCTGATCCGCACTTCCACCAGAGCTCTCCGATAGACGTGCTCCTAGGAGCCGATATTCTCCCATCTATCATGAAGAGTGGCTCTGTATCCAAGATTTGTGGAACCCTGCTCGGTCAAGAGACCATATTCGGCTGGGTCCTCACTGGACCAGTAGCCAAGTCAAATCCTACGACCATTTCGTCCTTTTCAACGAGGATCAAGATCAGCACAGAACAAAGGCTTGATGATCCTCTCACCAAGTTTCCGGTTGTGGAAGATCTACCAGCCAAGCTGGTAAAAGTTTCAGAATTAGAGTGTGAAAACCACCTTTTTTGCACCACTTCCAAAGAGGGCAGATATGTCGTCACTCTCCCATTCAAAAATCCTGAAAATTTCGAATTAGGACATTCAAGGTCCATCGCACTCGCTCAGTTTCTCAGGAACGAATATCGTTTACAGAGGAACTTTCCTTTAAATGAGCAGTACGACTCCACTATTCAGGATTATTTAGATTTAGGCCATATGAGGCCTGTCTCTCCGAGTGACGACTGCAACATTTTTTATCTCCCTCATCATGCTGTTTTCAAACCTGAGAGCACCACTACGAAAGTTCGCGTTGGTTTCAACGCCCCCAGTCCGTCCTCCAATGGGAAGAACTTGAAAGCAAAGACTCTAGGTATACGCTGGCAAGCGAATACGGACGAGTTCTCCTTTGCCCACCCTATATATATATATAAGTTATATATATATATCCAATTTATATATATTATATCCATATATATATACACATATAATATATATATTTTGTATCCACCTCCTTTCCAGATAAGTGAGATGGCACCACCCAAAGCGCAGACACCATCAAAGCCAAAAGGGGTGAACTCCTTTAGATGCCGCGTCTGCAGAGGAGTCCACGCCCTGAAGAAGTGCCAGAGGTTCCTGCGTCTGGCTGCGGAGAAGCGTCTTCGGGCAGTTTTGATCAACAAATACTGCCCGAACTGCCTTGCACATGAACACTCTAATGGTTCATGTCGCAGTGGTGGCACCTGTCGCTCATGCGGGGAAGGCCACCATACGCTTCTCCATCTCCCAACCACCACTCCAGCCGAGACGCAGAACGCTGTCCCATCCACGCCGCCTCCTCCACCTACAGAGTCCCTGGCGACAATCCCCTCGGTGGCAATCAGCATGCTGCCGACGGCCATCGTGAACCTGGACGTGGCCGGCAAAATTTTCGAGGTGCGTGTGCTGTTGGACGCTTGCAGTCCACACAGCCGCATGCCCACCTCATTGGCAAAAGCCTTTGGCCTTTCCGCCGAAGACGGATTTTGCCGAGCCTTGTTCAGGTCAAGGGTGTCGCCAGCATTCTCCATCCCAGTGACTCTGAAGATGGAAGAAGTTCAGATCAGGACTCCGGCTCAGAATGTCGGAAAGGAGCTCCAAACTCGTTACCCGGGCATTACGCTGGCGGACAATCGGTGCCATGTGCCAAGCAGAGTCTCCATTGTTCTGGGGGCCGACGTCTATGGCGACGTGATCCTCCCAGGCCTTGTTCCATCCCACGGTGGCCTACCGTTGGCCCAGAACACTCTGTTTGGCTGGGTACTATCCGGTCCGGTGTCTTCAAGACGTAGTCCGCCAGCACCCCTCAAGCCCCTCCAGCGGCCTCCAAAAGATTCCGGCCCCATCTATTTGCAATAGTATTGCAAGGGGCGGAATGTTTACGCCGAAACTCGCCGCCAAAAAGTAGGCAGCATAGGCAGCGGCGTAAACAGTGCGAGAGTCACCAAGGGCTCTCGCGCTCTTTTTATCCTACATATGTATTTATGTTAAGTTAGGCTTAAGTTAAACTACATCCTATGTACAAGAAGTTAGTTGAAAAATATAAGTGAAGTGAACGCCACGCGCCCCGCATTGTTCTTTTATTTCGAATTGTTTTTCGCGTCGGTTTTTTTCGGTCCTACAGCAGCTTCACCCACAATCTACGATCCCCCCCAAGAAGGAAGACTTCATTGCCGCCGCCACAAACAAAGACGTAGTCGTACAGACAAAATAAATGTGAATTGATATCTTAAAGTTAGTATTCTTTACTTCATAGAACGTAGTGTGTTGTCTTAAATTAATGATTTTAAATTACATTTTTATTAATAAATTAAAAAATATTTACTTTCACATGTATTTCCTTATAATAATAATATTTTTTTATATTTCTTTAATAGATTCAAACATGTACTTTAATTAAGCTAGTTTCGCCTTATTTTGGCCTCACGTATTTTTTGTTGTCGTGTAGTTATTAATGTGAAGCCGTTGTCTTGCAGAACTTTGTTTTTGGAACCAGAGTCGCTCGATAATCGACCGGTCTGGCAACTTCAAATCGGCCGACCCGAACGATCTGTGTTGGGAAATGGAGTGGGGATTTATCGATTGCCTGGGACACCTATCGTGTTCGGTATTTTTCTCTTCACTTATTGAGAACCGAAAAACACGAGGCGTCAAAAATTTTAAAGCGGGAAAGAAATTTAAGTGAATTTAAAAAGAAAAATAAAAAGTTATTGCTGAAAAGCATCCCAGCGTGCAGCGCTATATTGTTGTGGGTGTTCCAGACCAAACGTGAGTACAAGGTTTCCAAATCATTGTTTGGCAGCTTCTAACCTCGCTCTTGCCTTTTAGTGAACCGCGTGTGGCCAGAGGAGCACTAGCGGTTTCGCGCCTTTTTTCTTTGAAGGCGGCAGTGCATGCCTGCCCCCACCATACTGTGGCACACGTCGCCCGCTTTTTAGTCATTGCTGCAGGATAGTGGTGCTGAAGCACGATACATAGCTGCAGGCTAGTGGTGCTGGAGCACAATACATACATAGCTGTGTTTGGATTTTGGGTGCTAGTGCCGCGTCGATCACGTAGCACATATAATATATATATTTTGTATCCACCTCCTTTCCAGATAAGTGAGCTGGCACCACCCAAAGCGCAGACACCAGCGAAACCAAAAGGGGTAAACTCCTTCAGATGCCGCGTGTGCAGAGGAGTCCACGCCCTAAAGAAGTGCCAGAGATTCCTGCGTCTGGCTGCGGAGAAGCGTCTTCGGGCAGTGTTGATCAACAAATACTGCCCGAACTGCCTCGCCCATGAACACTCGAAGGGTTCATGTCGCAGTGGCGGCACCTGTCGTACATGCGGCGAGGGCCACCACACGCTTCTCCACCTTCCAACCACCTCCCAACCCGAGAGGCAGGAACCACAGATATCTTTGCCATCCGTGACGCCTCTTCCACCTTTGGAGTCCCTGGCGACGTCCCCCTGTGGCGATCAGCATGATGCCGACCGCCATAGTCGACCTGGATATGGCCGGCAAGATTTTCGAGGTGCGTGTGCTGTTGGACGCGTGCAGCCCATACAGCCGCATGCCCACCTCATTGGCAAAGGCTTTTGGCCTTTCCGCCGAAAATGGGTTTTGCCGTGCTCTGTTCAGGTCAAGGGCATCGCCAGAGTTCTCCATCGCAGTGACTCTGAAGATGGAAGATGTGCAGATCAGGACTCCGCCACAAAAGATCAACAAAACGCTCCAAACCAGCTATCCGGGCATCACGCTAGCGGACACTCGATGCCATGTGCCAAGCAGAGTATCCATCGTTCTGGGGGCCGACGTCTATGGAGACGTACTCCTTCCAGGGCTGGTTCCATCCCACGGTGGTTTGCCGTTGGCCCAGAACACTCTGTTTGGCTGGGTACTATCCGGTGTCTTTAAGACATAGTCCGCCAGCGCCCATCAAGCCCCTCCAGCGGCCTCCAAGATAAACCGATTTAAAGCACAATTGCTCATTCTTCTGTAAAAGGCTCATATAGGGAAATTGTTTTAGCTGGGTTTACAACACCAAGTTCGGGAGGATTAAGAGGTTCTTAGTGCTTGGTCAATTGCTCATGGACTTTGCTCCTTCTGGGCTCCTTGTTTAGCAAATGTTTATGAGAGCGTTTAGGAAGTATCACAGGAAGATTGTTAATTAATAAGGGCTTACTTAGCTCTTCATATACCTGGTTATAGCTTTTATGGTGATTTTATCAAGTCAGCCAATATAGCAGCCCTCCTACCTTAAATTTATTGGGGGAAATTTCTTTGTTACAATAGAAATTGTTTCTTGATCTTGGAATTTCTCATAATTATATGGCTTTTCTTCATTTTTGGTGAGCTGCCTATGCATTATATTTATATTCTTTTTAGGACAACATGGAAAAATTTTTTCTAGAGTTTATTCTTTTAGAGGAGGTAAATTCGTGAATATTTATTAATAATTTTACATTGATTACCATTAAATTTATTAATTATAAAAGTTGTATTTTATGATTGTATTTAAATAGTTTAAAAAAATACTAATTTGTGGTGTTAGTGATATGAATAATTCATTTTAGATCGTGAAATATTTATCAATTTGTAGAATTAGATTTTTAAGTTTAATTTCTATTAGATTTACTTTATTTTTGACTAGATTAAATTTTTATTAAAAAATTAGTTTATTTATTGAATGAGAAGTAGTTTCGTTAAATTCTATGTCTATTGTTATAACTTTATTATTTGATTGAATAAGTTTATTGTTTATGTCATTTGTTTTAATGATTGCTTCTTTAGTAATTTTTTATAGAAAGGAATAATATAAGAAGAGATGAAAATATTAATCGATTTATTATATTAGTTTTAATATTTGTTTATCAATAATATTACTAATTATTAGTCCTAATTTAATTAGAATTTTATTAGGGTGGGATGGATTAGGATTAGTTTCTTATTGTTTAGTAATTTATTTTCAAAATATTAAATCTGTATATTAACTGTTTTATCAATCGAATTGGGGATGTAGCTTTTACTTTTAGCTATTGCTTGAATGTTAAATTATGGAGTTGAAATTATATTTTTATTTAGAAATTATACAAAATGAATTTGAAATGATAGTTATTGGAAGATTAGTTATATTGGCAGCTATAACTAAAAGAGCTCAGATTCCATTTTCTTCATGGCTGCCTGCTGCTATAGCAGCCCCTACTCCTGTTTCAGCTTTAGTACATTCTTCTACTTTGGTAACTGCTGGGGTTTATTTATTAATTCGTTTTAATATTTTATTAGAAAATTCTTGATTAGGTCAATTTTTACTTTTATTATCAGGCTTAACAATATTTATAGCAGGATTAGGTGCAAATTTTGAATTTGATTTAAAAAAAAAAATTATTGCTTTATCAACTTTAAGACAATTAGGTTTAATGATAAGAATTTTATCAATAGGTTTTTATAAATTAGCATTTTTTCATTTATTAACTCATGCTTTATTTAAAGCTTTATTGTTCATATGCGCTGGGGCTATTATTCATAATATAAATAATTCTCAGGATATTCGTTTAATGGGAGGTTTAAGAATTCATATACCTTTAACTTCGGCTTGTTTTAATATTTCTAATTTAGCTTTGTGTGGGATACCTTTTTTTAGCTGGATTTTACTCAAAAGATATAATTTTAGAAGTAGTTATAATTAGAAATATTAATATATTTTCTTTTTTTCTATATTTTTTTTCTACAGGTTTAACAGTATGTTATTCTTTTCGATTAGTTTACTATTCTATAACTGGTGATTTAAATTGTAGAAGATTAAATATATTAAATGATGAAGGTTGAGTGATATTGCGAGGGATGTTAGGTTTATTATTTATAAGAATTATTGGGGGAAGAATATTAAATTGGTTAATTTTTCCTTATCCTTATATAATTTGTTTACCACTTTATATAAAATTATTAACTTTATTTGTTTGTATTAGAGGAGGTTTATTTTTGGGTATTTAATTTCTTTTTGTTAAAATGATATATAGTTTAAACAAATTCTCAATTTAAAACACCCACCTTCACCTCAGCAAGTATTCAAGCAACCTTATAAATTAATTTTTTTTCCCTTTTTTAAATTATGGTAATATTGTTTTTAAAAAGTTTTTAAAAACAAACCACCCAAATCGCCTCTCACGCGTTCGACTCAGGATTCTCCGATTACCGCTATTTTTCGGCAATCTCTCTCTCTTCACGAGAACAAGAGTTTACAAACCCAAACTCTCTTAAATCTTTGCTCTTCGGCTAGGCCAAACAGCCTATAAAAACTCAAGCGCGCCTCCAGGCATTAGTTCAGTACTGAGTACGCTATCAACTGCGATAGCATCGCCTACTTCGACATTTAGAGGTATATTATCCCAACCCCGGGTTAATCCAAAGGCTTCCAAAGGTTCTTCTCGATAGAATTGAATAAAAAGTGTTAATTAATAATACAAAAAACCAACATAGTGTTTTTTTTAATTAACCCTCGGTCTGAATACGTAATTGGCGCAGCCGGTAGGATTCTTAGGTAAAAGTCGTGCGACTCGTTCCAAAAAACTAATCTAGTGACAAAGGAGTCTTGTACGACCAAGACTTATCCTTTAAAGAGATTAGACCACGCGAATTGGCGCTATAGTGAACGCGAATCGTAATACGATGAAGACTTAGAATCCGCCAAAGAACTACGTGAGTCGGTAATTGACATATACGAGTCAATTCACTGCAAACGCATAAAAGTGTAAAAACAAAGACTTCACCCCAAAACCACCACAATACAAAAAGTATAAAATCAAATAGTGACGATGACAACGGAAGAAGTGAAACTACTGTCAGAGCAACACCTGAATCAGGCCTTGAGTCAAATAAGACAAGTGCCTTCATTCAGTGGCAGTACCCAGGAGCTCAGCGCCTTCATCCGAAGGATCGAATTCATTCTACAATTGTACCCAACAACGGACGCCAGGCAACAACATGTGTGCTACAGCGCGATCGAGATGCAGTTGGCAGGAGATGCTCAGAGAGTATCACAATTATCCGGAGCCAGGACTTGGCCAGACCTGATGGCAGCCTAATCAGCGAATATAAGACGCAAACACCATGTGAGGAATTACTTCGCCGCCTTTACAACACCCCTTTCGTTGGAAGTAAGTTCGTAGAAGATTTAGAAACTAAGTCGTTCATTATTTCCAATAAGTTAATGTTAGAAGATGATGTTAACAATACGAGATTATACACAAATGCCATGAATAACACGGTCAAAGACGTGATAATGAGGAAATTACCCGATAGATTGTTTATGACCCTAGCTAGGTATGATATAACAACTGTGTCCAAACTCAAACAGGTAGCACAGCAAGAAGGCGTTTACGAAACGATCCTCAATGATAAAACAAAATCACAGAACAATCCTAATTCAAACACAAATTCACCCCAAAGTTCTAAGAATAAGGGAAACTATCAAAATTTCTCAAACAATGCCATGCATAATGCAAGCAAACCAAATCAGAATACTAATTCTAAGCCTACTGAAACTAATTCACAAGTTATGAAAGAATTCAAACAGAAATTGAGTCATGGTAGAGCCCAGAACCCCATAAACCACCAACAGCAGAATAGTAGTGCACCAAATCCCCCAGTTAAACGGCAAAGAGAAAGTACTAGTGGCCAATTTAAAATGGACACAGGTGAAAATTTTCTTCAACCAGCCTCGGAGTCGGAAAGCGATTCAGAGGAGGAGGAAACCCGTTCTTAAAAATTAAACTAAATAACATCCCTCTCAAGTGTTTAATAGACACTGGTTCGTCTATTAACATCATGAAACAAAACTTCTTTAACTTTCCCATTAAAACCTCCAAAGTAAAAGTCCATACTATAAACGGCATCATAGTTTTGAACCAAAGCGTTTCATTTCACCCAAGCAAACTTTGCCCTAACAAGCAAACTTTCTATATTCATAATTTTTCCGAAAAATATGATTTGCTGCTAGGAAGAAATTATTTAGAGTCAACTAATGCTCAAATCGATTACTCAACTCAAACAGTCATCATAAATGGCTATCCTTTCAAAATGTGGTACGATCACATCCAAACAGATGAGACAAAGGCTACCAATGAGTGCCCTAAATCATCTAAATCAGAGGAAACCCCTCTAACTAAGGAGAAAAACCCTCCGAAAACCTAAGCGGAAATCCCACTTAAAGTCAGATAAATCCAAGGTTACCAATGAGTGCCCCAAGTTATCTAAATTAGAAGAGTCAAAGACCACCAATGAGTGTCCCAAATCTTCTAAAACTGAGGAAAACCCTCAAATCACCCCTTACATAGAAGAAGCCCTTCTAGCAATCTCCTCTAACTACGCCTTAGACGACGAGTTAAGAGAGTCCAATGTCCAATGTATAACTTTCGCATGTCTTGCTTGAGTATAGTGATATTCAGTACAAGGAAGGTGAAAATTTGACCTTCACGAGTACGATTAAACACCCTATTCATACAAAACACGAAGACCCTATCTACAAAAAACCTTACAAGTATCCCCAAGCTTTCGACTTAGAAGTCAACAAACAAATTAACGAAATGATTGAACAAAAGATAATTAGAAAATCTAAATCTCCTTATTGTTCTCCGATTTGGATTGTCCCCAAAAAAGGTGACGCTTCTGGCAAAGCAAAATTTCGATTAGTCATAGACTATCGCAGTCTCAATGAAATAACCATTGATGACAAATTCCCCATTCCACTAATGGATGAAATATTAGACAAACTCGGACGTTGTCAATATTTCACAACTATTGATCTAGCTAAGGGTTTCCATCAAATCCAAATGGACCCGCAATCAATTCCCAAGACAGCATTTTCGACAAAACATGGACATTACGAATACACTCGTATGCCCTTTGGTCTAAAGAATGCACCAGCAACCTTTCAACGTTGCATGAACAACCTCCTAGAAGATTTGATCTACAAGGATTGTTTAGTCTATTTAGATGATATTATTATTTACTCCACTTCGTTGGAAGAACATATAACATCACTAAGAAAGGTATTTGATAAGCTTCGATCAGCCAATCTAAAGTTGCAACTTGATAAATGTGAATTTCTGAAGAAAGAAACAGAATTTCTCGGTCACATTATCACAACAGATGGCATTAAACCAAACCCCAATAAGATAAAAGCAATTGTCAATTTTCCAATTCCCAAAACAACAAAAGGAATAAAGTCTTTTCTTTGGACTCTGCGGATTTTACCGTAAGTTCATTCCTAATTTTGCTAAGATAGCAAAACCCATGACAATAAAGCTAAAGAAAGGAGCAACAATCAATATAAACGATACTGATTACGTGTCCGCTTTTGAGAAACTTAAGGTACTCATCACGTCCGATCCCATTTTGATATACCCTAATTTTGAAAAGAAGTTCTCACTAACCACAGATGCAAGTAATATAGCTATAGGTGCTGTATTATCCCAAGAACATAGACCTATTTGTTACGCAAGCAGAACTCTAAACGAGCATGAACTCAACTATTCGGCAATAGAAAAGGAACTATTAGCTATAGTTTGGGCAACAAAATACTTTAGGTCCTACTTATTCGGTAGAAAGTTCGACATATTAAGTGATCATAGGCCACTTGTCTGGTTAAACAACATGAAAGATCCTAATATGAAACTGCAGAGATGGAAGATAAAACTCAATGAATATGATTACAATATTCAGTATCTACCTGGTAAAGAAAATCACGTAGCTGATGCCCTATCTAGAGTTCAAATCCAAGAAAACTTCCTAGGTGAGGAAAATACAGTTTCCCTTCCCACAGCAGCCACTGTGCATAGTGCACAAGAAGACAACCAAAGTCACATTTCCATAACTGAAAGACCCCTTAATTATTACAATAGACAGTTAGAATTTATAAGAGATAATCTCGACGATATACAAATAATAAAATATTTTCATAAAACAAGAATTAAAATTAGTTACAAAGAAATGACAGATACCCTCGCTAAAGAATTAATTAAAGAATACCTCTGCACTAAAAAAAAAGTGTTATCTATTTCCCCAATGAGGCCGATTTTCGAATCTTCCAAAAAGCTTATGTCCAAATAATAAGTCCAGATAACCTCACTAAAACAATGAGAACCAGTGGTAAATTAATAGATCTTCAGACATATGCCCAGTTTAAAGAGATTGTTCTTAAAACGCATAAAGAATTATTACACCCTGGAATAGAAAAACTCATTCTTCAGTTCAAAGAACACTATTACTATCCCGACTATCAGAAACTCATTCAAAACATTATAAATGAATGTGAAATCTGTAACTTAGCTAAAACTGAACATAGAAATACTAAACTAGCCTTCGAAACAACTCCAGAAACCTTCAACCCCAGAGACAAATATGTCATGGATTTCTATTTAGTAAATAACAAACAGTTTCTATCATGTATTGACATTTATTCTAAATACGCCTCCCTGATAGAAGTAAACAGTAGAGATTGGCTTGAAACTAAAAAGAGCTATTTTACGCATATTTAACGATATGGGCAAACCCATAGAGATAAAAGCCGATAAAGACTCCGCTTTCATGTGCACTGCACTTAAACTCTGGCTAGATTCAGAGGGAGTAACTCTTAACGTTACGACAAGCAAAAAATGGAATTTCTGACATTGAGAGATTTCATAAAACCGTCAATGAAAATTAAGAATTATATTGAGTGAAAACGAACCTGAAAATCAATTTACAAAATTCGAGAAAATACTTCACGTATATAATCACAAAACAAAACATAATACAACAGGTCGAACACCAGCAGATATCTTTATTTTCGCAGGAACACCTGCCTATAACACTCAACAGAATAAAATAGATAAAATCGATAAGCTAAATGAAAATAGAACAGACTTCGGTATAGATACCAACTTCAGAGAATCCCCTCTGGTCAAGTCAAAGACAACCAACCCTTTTAGAAAAACAGGAAATATAAAACAGATAGATAACAAACACTTCGAAGAAACAAACAGAGGCAGGAAAATAATCCACTATAAATCTAAGTTCAAAAAGAAAAAGAAAACTAACAAAAAGTAAATACGATAATATTAATTCCAGGCCTACTCCCGAGCATGATCCTCATGATATGCCTCCTAACAACGGTTAACGCACGAAACTTAGGAAGTAACTCCTATCCAAGCTAAAAATGGTTATTTAATATTTCAAACCGGATCAATGGACTTACCCATAAGCTATGAATACCATTATTTATCCGTTAATTTAACCAAAACTGAAATTGTTTACGAAGAACTCATTAAGCAGGCTCAATATTTCGAGAATTTACAACAAATTAAGTACCTAATAGAAAAACTCAATAGGGAAATGAATGGTGTAAGAATCGCAAAACGCAGCAAACGTGGTCTTGCTAATTTTATGGGAACAATTTATAAGTACTTGTTTGGCACTCTAGACCAAGAAGATAAAGAAGAGTTGCAACAGCAAATAGGCGATATTTCAGGAATAATGTACAAATAAGTGAGCTCAATCATGTAATAGACGCAATTAATAAAGGAATACAAGCAATAAATCATCTAGATCACCTCCGCGAACAAGAGCAAATGTTGGCTTTAGTAATCTTTAACCTGCAGCAATTCACAGAATATATGAAGACATAGAGCTTGGTTTACAATTGACACGTTTAGGTATCTTCAACCCCAAACTCCTAAGACACGATTCATTAATTCACGTAAATTCAGAAAAACTCCTTAGTATCAAAACCTCTGCATGGCTCAAGTCTGACACTAATGAAATCTTGATAATTTCCCAAATTCCAAGAGAAATAATTAAAACTCAATTTTTGAAATAGTACCATATCCAGACAAACAAAATAATGTACTAACAGAAACTACCCATGATAAATACTTTTCACATAATAACCAAACTTATACAGCAAGCTCCCAAAGCTTAGTCATAAACAAATGCATAACGGGTATATTGAATCAAATAGCAACACAATGTAGATATAGCAAAACACACTCTGACTTTGAAATCAAATACGTTGAACCAAATATAATTACAACTTGGAACCTTCCCAAGACAGTTTTAAACCAGAATTGTATTAATAGAGAAATCACAATAGAAGGCAACAATATGATTAAAGCGTTTAATTGCTCTGTTCAGTTAGAAGAAATATTAATTACTAATACAATGTTAGATTACACCCAGACCATTTATGTAAACAATAATGTAACTAAGTTAGAACCATTAGAGTATATCCAAGCAAAAGAAATAATCGAACAGCACGCTCAAACAAATAATATTTTTCAAGCAATAATAATCACAGCACTAGCCATAATAATTGTACTTGCTCTAATGTATTTCATTTACAAATATAAGACCATACCCCAAAAACTAATTGTAAAATTTAGAAACCCAAATCCAGAAAATGAAACCATTGTAAAACCAGAAATTGAAAATATTGTACCAACAGTAGATACCCCTGTATTGTACCCTAGAATAGGCGCCTGAGGACAGGCTTTTTTCTTAAGGATGGGGAAGTAACATATCCATTCTACACTACACTACACCACACATACACCACACAAAACTCAAATTATAAACAACACACTTACGCACACATAATTGTAAATCACACACATAAATTGTAAACACAACTCCCCAATTACTCTAAGCATAAAAATATGTAAAACTATACCACTGTACCACAGAACATAAGCCCTTCGGTTAACCTCGGTCGTAAAAACCCGCGACATCATAAGGACCGCGACATAAACAATTATCCCCCCAAAATTCCGTGACAAACAACTGTCCCCTAAAATTCTGTGACATAAACAATTGTCCCCTAAAATTCGGAGACAATAACAATTGTCCCCTAGACCACTCGAATTCGATACTCGCGACCACTTGGCGTCGACCACTTGGCGAGCCAAGTAATAAAAACAAACCACCCAAATCGCCTCTCACGCGTTCGACTCAGGATTCTCCGATTACCGCTATTTTTCGGCAATCTCTCTCTCTTCACGAGAACAAGAGTTTACAAACCCAAACTCTCTTAAATCTTTGCTCTTCGGCTAGGCCAAACAGCCTATAAAAACTCAAGCGCGCCTCCAGGCATTAGTTCAGTACTGAGTACGCTATCAACTGCGATAGCATCGCCTACTTCGACATTTAGAGGTATATTATCCCAACCCGGGTTAATCCAAAGGCTTCGGTTCTTCTCGATAGAATTGAATAAAAAGTGTTAATTAATAATACAAAAAACCTATTTTTTTTTTTAATTAACCCTCGGTCTGAATACGTAATTATATATATGTTATATATATATATAAATTATATATATGTATATATATATATATATATATATATATATATATTGATTGAATAATCAATACTTTTTAAATGCAAATCAAATGTTATACTTAACTACAACCCTATTTTAATTAGATCAATTTAATACCTTGATTATCATTCATGATAAACATTAACAAAATTAAAATATAAATTGTTGAAGTAATTGTTCAAATAAATAATTTAGAAAATTTAATAATAATAATTATAGGTAAAATTAAAGCAATTTCTACATCAAAAATCAAGAAAATAATTGTAATTAAAAAAATCGTAAAGAAAAAGGTAAACGAGATGAAGATTTTGGGTCAAATCCACATTCAAATGGAGATCTTTTTTCTCGATCAACTAAAGTTTTTTTTTTTAAAATAGAGGCTAAAATTATAACAACAAATCTAATTGTTATAATTACTAAAGCAATAAAAATTATAGATAGAATTATTTATACTATTAATAATAGACCTTATGATTGGATGTCAAATATACTTTTATACTATATAAATAATTAGGAGTTAACCTCCTCATCAGTAAATTGTGATATATAAAAATAATTATACTACGTCAACGAAATGTCAGTATCAAGCAGCTGCTTCAAATCCAAAATGATGACTTTTTGAAAAATGATTATTTAAATGACGTAATAAACATGTTAATAAAAAAAGTTGTCCCAATTAATACATGAATTCCATGGAATCCAGTAGCTATAAAAAAATGTTGAACCATAAACTGAATCAGCAATTGTAAAAGGTGCTTCAATATATTCATAGGCTTGTAAAATTGAAAAATAAACTCCCAATAATACTGTAAAAAATAAACCTTGAGAAGTTTGTGAGTGATTACCTTCTATTAATCTGTGATGAGCTCAAGTTACTGTAACACCTGAAGCTAGTAAAATAGCAGTATTTAATAGAGGAATTTGGAAAGGGTTAAATGAAATAATTCCGGCAGGGGGTCATGAAGCTCCTAGTTCAATTGCTGGTGAAAGACTTCTGTGAAAAAAATGCTCAAAAAAAAATCTTACAAAAAATAAAATTTCTGATAAAATAAATAAAATTATTCCTCATCGAAGTCCAATAGTAACAGCATACGTATGTAAACCTTGGTATGTACCTTCACGAGATACATCTCGTCATCATTGATAAACTGTTAGAATTGTAATTACATTCCCTAAAAAAAATAAAAAGAAGTGTCATATTGATGAAATCATTTAATTATACCTGAGACAGTTGTTATAGCTCCAATTGCTCCTGTTAAAGGTCAGGGGCTATAATCAACTAAGTGAAAGGGGTGATTTGAATGTGTAGACATTTAAATAAAAATTAATTCACTTCTCTAGAATAAAGTGTTCTTAAAACTGCAAATACATAAGATTGAATTATAGCTACTGCTGATTCAAGTACTAATAAAGCAATTTGTCCAATTAAAAGGAAAGTTACTAAAAAAATAAGATATTGAAGGTCCTGTATTTCCTAATAAAGTTAATAATAAATGTCCTGCAATTATATTAGCAGTTAATCGTACAGCTAATGTTCCTGGACGAATAACATTTCTAATAGTTTCAATACATACTATAAATGGTATTAAAATTGCTGGAGTTCCTTGGGGGACTAAATGAGCAAATATATGTTGAGTGTGGTTAATTCATCCGTATATTATAAATGATAGTCATAAAGGAAGAGCTAAAGATAAAGTTAAAGTTAAATGACTTGTTCTTGTAAAAATATAAGGAAATAATCCTATAAAATTATTAAAAAGAATTAAAGAGAATAAAGAAATAAAAATAAATGAAGAACCATTATGACTTGTTGGCCCTAATAAAGTTTTAAATTCTTTATGTAAAGTTAATAGAATTGAATTTCAAAAATATTATACCGAGAAGGTATTAATCAATAAATTGATGGAATTATAAAAAGTCCCAAAAATGTACTTATTCAGTTTAACGATAAACTAAAAATTGATGAAGGGTCAAAAACAGAAAATAAATTTGTTATCATTTTCAATTTATTGAATTTAAATTTAAATTTTTTAACTCATTTGATTTAGGAGAAGTTGGTATATAAGAATAATAATTAATTGAACAAAATATAATAAAAATAATTGAAAAAAGAAAAAAATAAAATCAATCATGAAATTGGGGCTATTTGTGGAATTAAAAAATATTAATATTTTAATAATTTTAGTTTGACATACTAATGTTATACAGTTTAACTAATTTTTTAGATTCATTAGAAGTAAGTGCTAATTTACTATAAAATGGTTTAAGAGACCAGTACTTGCTTTCAGTCATCTAATGAAGAATTTACATTATTAGAAATTCATTTAATAAAATAATTTACAGGGACACTTTCAATTACAATAGGTATAAAACTATGATTAGCCCCACAAATTTCTGAACATTGTCCAAAAAATAAACCAGGTCGATTAATAAAAAAGTTTGTTTGGTTAAGTCGTCCTGGTGTTCCATCTACCTTTACTCCTAAAGCTGGAATAGTTCATGAATGAATTACATCTGCTGCTGTTACTAAGATTCGAATTTGAGAGTTTATAGGTAAAACAATTCGGTTATCTACATCTAATAGACGAAACCCATCATTTGCAAGTTCATTTGTTGGGATTATATAAGAATCAAATTCAACATTATTAAAATCTGAGTATTCGTAACTTCAATATCATTGGTGCCCAATTCTTTTTAAAGTTACTGAAGGTTCATTAAATTCATCTAAAAGGTATAATAAACGAAGAGAAGGTAAAGCAATAAATAATAGAAAAATGGTAATATACCAAATCCAGGTAAAATTAAAATATATGTACACTTTTGGGTGTCCGAAAAATCAAAATAAATGTTGGTAAAGAATTGGATCTCCTCCTCCAGCAGGGTCAAAAAAATGATGTATTTAAATTTCGATCAGTTAAAAGTATTGTAATTGCTCCGGCTAAAACTGGTAATGATAATAATAACAACAAAGCAGTAATTACTACTGATCATACAAATAAAGGTATTCGATCAAATGTAATTCCTGAAGAACGTATATTAATTACTGTTGTGATAAAATTTACTGCCCCTAAAATTGAAGAAATTCCAGATAAATGTAAAGAAAAAATAGCTAAATCTACTGAAGCTCCCCATGAGCAATTCCAGATGATAAAGGTGGGTAAACAGTTCACCCTGTTCCGGCTCCATTTTCTACTAAACTTCTTACTAATAAAAGAGAAAGAGCAGGGGGAAGTATTCAAAATCTTATATTATTTATTCGGGGGAAAGCTATATCAGGAGCTCCTAATATAAAAAGAAATAAACAATTTCCAAACCCCCCAAAAAAAAGTGATAATAAAAAAAAAAATTTTAAAAAAGGCAGGGGCTGGGACAATTAAATTAAAATTTTGGCCACCCCCATTAAGGCCCCTGGATGTCCTAATTCGGCTCGAATTAAAATTCTTAAGGATGTTCCTACTATTCCAGCTCAAGCTCCAAAAATAAAGTATAATGTTCCAATATCTTTATGATTTGTTGAAAATAATCATTGTCGCGATTAAGTGGCTGAAATAGTGTCTATAAAAACTCTTACTTTTAGTCAAACTCAAACTGCAATTTTGAAGGAGTAAATTTATTACTAAGGCTTAAAGGGATTCCTATATTTACAGCTTTGAAGGCTATTAGTTTTTTACTTAAAGCCTTAAAAAATAAAATAAAATATAGAAATTAAAAATATCCCAAAAATTGAAAAAAATGTTAAAATTAAGTATAAATTTATATTTAATTTATTATAATAAGAATTTAAAATTCAATTATTTTCATAGTAATTTAGTATAAATGCTGAATAACTGATTCGAAGATAAAAAAATAATGTAATTAATGTTGATATTATTAAAATAAATAATACAAAAATATTGTCCATTAAAAGTTATTTGTTCAATTACAATTCATGAGACCCCATAAAGTATATATATTCTTGCTCAGGATCACAAGCCGAGTTGATTGAGCCATGTCTGTCTGTCTGTCCGTCTGTCTGTCTGTCCGTCTGTGTAAACGCACAGATCTCAGCTATTATAAAAGCTAGAGCTACCAAATTTGGCAGGAAGACTCCTGTGTATTATAAGCAGATCAAGTTTATTTCAAATGTTAGGTGCCACGCCCACCGCCAACACACATTAATAATTTAATTTTTGAACTCAACTTGTAAGCGCTGTATAAAAGATACAACTTTCTGACTTTAACATATACTAAGCTGAATGAAATATCTACGTAGTCTCCAAATTACAATCCGATCGGACAATAATCACAGAAGTTATTAAAGAAAGTATGAGCATAAAACTAAGTACTACTAACTAAGTACCAGCTAACAAGGGAGGCGGACGAGAGCGAAGCACGAGCGCCATCTGTCGGGATTAATTTCAAAGCATGTGCATATGGATATGGGTACATACATAGGAACATACATACATAGGTCGAAGGGTATCCGAATCCGAGGTCAGAATTTCGACATTACCTCACAAAACTGAAAAAAGTAAAGTAATAGTAAAGTATAGAATCCTGATCTGAGCAGTGATGAACTCAGTGATGAACTCAAAATTTTTCAATTTTCAAGTTCAAAACTAAATAAATTCGTAAATCTTCCAGCCAATGGGCTTTTTCAGCAATCGCAGAAATTCTATATTCATTCGTTTCACCATTTTATGCATTCTATTAGGACGAAAAGTATTAATGGAAAACAACGCTTATATAGATTATTTTAAAAAAGAAGTGATTTGAGTAAAATTCGTACGTTTATTAGCGTTTATAAATTAGAGGAAAAGTATATAAATACGTTTGAGTTATGTACAAGTCCTATAGAAAGTCAAGGTATTATCAATGTTACCACACTTAAAAGTAAAACAAGTAATTGAAGATAATATCTATCTACGAGAAACAACAATTTTTAAAGTTCTCTTTCACAGATCAATTTATATTAATATATTAACAAATTCAGACCGAGGCTTTAATAAAAAAAAAGTACACAGTTGTTTTTGTTTTATTACACTTTTATTATTTCCATGAAGGAAGAACTAGAGCCTTTAGATTATCAATAGGTTGGACTTCGAAGTTGGCTTAGCGGAGCTAACTCAATTGATAGTATACTCAGAACTGAACTAATGTATGGAGAAGCGTTCGAGTTTATATAGGCAATTTTGGAGTAGCCAAAGACCGAAGTGTTTAAGAGAATTGAGTTGTAAACATCTATTGTCGTGGAGATAGAGCTTGCCGAAAAATAGGGGTAATTGGAGAATCCTGAAATAAGTGCGTGAGCGAATTCAAGTGGTTAGGGGCAATTGTTTGCTATTGTTTCAGAGTCTGCTCTCGTTCTTTGATTACATTTTGTACTAAGACATTAATGTGTGTATGTGAGTTACCTCCCCGTCCATAAGAAAAAGGCCTGTCCTCTGGCAATACTTTTAAGGTATAATACAGAGGTATTTACTGAGGGTACAATATTTTCTGTTCCAGGACTTTTATAATACAGAAATATTCGTTTCCTGGTGTTTGATTTTTAAATTTTTTACACTTAATTTTGGGGTATAGTTTTATATTTATAAATATTCCGAGAGACATTATTGTTTCATTACTTCATATATATTTATATATATATTGATGGACGGAATTTATGACTTGATTATTTAGTACAATTTAGACTGTTGTTTGGAACTTGTTTAAGTGCTATTTGGCCTTGCTTGCCGATCAGTAGCCTAAACTTTCAAATCAACGTGTAAGGATATTTTCTCAAGCTGGGGTACATAGCTCTGTCTCGCCAGGGTCTTTACAGAAAATTTATAAACACTAGGACTACTATGACTTTAGAAAGAGAGAGAGGTTACTTGCAGGTCATACCCTACTGGGATATGTACAGGGTATAGCAGGGTATATATACAGGGTATATACGCACATGGTCCACGTCACGCAGGTGTGGTCGCTGGTCATGTGATAGTGGGTTCTACCACCACGTGGTCTCTTGGAACTCACGTGCACGTGTCGCGTGTCACGTGCCCGGCCGGCGGCTTATCGTGAGGAACGGATTGCTTTCGATTGCACTCCCACAAGTTACTCGTTGGTGTATTCTACCACCCGCACGCTCACGCACCCCGCTTGCCAGCTATCGTTCACTCACGACACTTTTCATGATCGGCTGCTGGCCGTGCAGAACGCCCGTGACCGCAGGTACTTTCGCCTTTACTCCCACAAGTCGCCTGGTGGTGTATTCTACCACGGCGCAACTTGTTAGAGCACACGATCACCCACCCACTTGCCAACTAACGTTCACTCACGACACGGCCTGTGGCTGTGAACAGTCAGAAGCGCTCACTGGCCAGCGGAGCACCGGCATACCAAAAGCACGACTCTGCGAATACACACTCACACGGGCACACACGTACACGACACCTTCACACAATACGCTAGGGGAAGAATTTGTCACTGGGTTTTAATAATCACTGCGGGTTTTGGTTTTTATTTTATTTGCAACATGGTTTTATTTCTTTCGATGTTTTCTTTCCTCGTTCTTAATTTAGTTTTTCCCTGCCTTCCTGCCCACTTCGCACCATACGTTGCTCATACTTGAGCTTTCAATGTAACCTTTTTCACAGCTCATCTAGTTTCTCCTGCAACAGGATTCATGTCTCCCGGGAGTCGTTGGGCTGGCACTTGACCTATAACTTTGACTTGCACTTTGAATTTTTAGAGAGAGCTTGCCGCTCACTTTGCTTCTAGCGATCGACTGTCCTTTCCCTAGTTACGCCGATCGCACTTCACTGCTTGCGTTTCGCTGCCTGCTTCTCGCTGCCTGTAGTTCTGCTGCTGTGGCTCTGCTGTTGTGGCTCTGTTGCTGTGGCTCTGCCGCTAGTTGCCTAGCGCCGCTGCCTGTTAGTGCACAAGCCCTGGGTACTGGGTACTCCTGGCACCGTTAATTGTGCGCACACTAGGCCCGTGCTCTGGGTACCGAGGCACCGTTACCTGTGCGCACACTAAGCTCGAGCTCACGGTCTGGGTACCGAGGAACCGTAACTTGTGTGTCCGCTAGGCTCCGGTCTGGGTACCGAGGTACCGTAATTTATGTGTGCGCTAGGCATGGGTGTTGAGTGTCTGGCATTTTCCAATGTTGTGTACCCTGTTTTCTTATTCCTGCCTATGCCCCTGTCTTTTGCTTCGCTGCCCATGTTCTGCTTAAAAATACCGCGCGGTATATTAGACCTAGAGCTAACTTATATTTATATTTATTTAGAAGTTAAATTAATAAACTATGTGGCGTGCTTCATGTGGCGTCACAACCCCCTGACTTCACCGTGGTTTGGGTGAAACATGTCTCCAGGTCGGTAAATCCTGCGCTGCATCGCTGGGCGATCGTGTAGCTCATGACTCGGTAAGGTTCATCGTAGCGGGGTGCCAGCTTGGCGGCGAATCCGTGGAATATCTATAGTAAGTGTTCGATGCCCGGCTTCCACTCCCGGCGGCATAAATTGTAGTACCTCAAACCGTCGAACTTAGCCTGTTCAGGCTGTAGATAGGCCTCCACCTGTTCTTCGGCTGTAGCTACCCTTGCTCCTTGTGCCTCGAAGCCCCGCAAGGCGGCATGGCTAGTCGTGGGCATCTCCAACGGCTTCGCCGCTAAGTCGGGCATCTCGGGGTGGCCTGATTCTCTGTGTCTCGCTGTACTTCCTCTCGTGCTCTAGATTGTCCCTCGGTGTCTCTCTCGTGTACTTCGTCTCGTCCCGCGGTTTCTTCTGCTCCTCTCTGCTGGCCAACCTAACCTTATCTTAGAAAGCAGTGCAAATTTTGTGATAAGTCCATTGTGTTAAGATGACCTTGCAAGCAGTGGAAATTTTATCATTCTACCTGCCAATCTAATTAGTGTCTACTTCGAGGCTGCTGTAAAAGTAATTAAAGCTTTTACTAACCAACTTCGACAACTCCGAATACCTTCCAAAAAGTTAGCGATGGGTGGAATTTTTCACTATATAAGGTCCACACGCGGTTGCAGCGGACATGGTTATAAAAAATTAAAAACGTACTGAATGTACGTTTGCTCCAATGCAAAAAAAAATAAAATTCCCAAGTGACGTTGCTAGGGAAGAGTTAATTCTTCAAAAGGAAGGGCATTTGGCACCCAAAGCCCAAAGGCTGCATTGCTGCGCACAGAAATTACGAGATAGGTAAAGAATAAACTTTGCTTGTCTGACGAACTATTCTTCAATTCAGTTCAATTCTTTCCAGTTCTTCCAGTAAGATATCCCTGTCCAGGCAGTTGGTAAATGCGTTTTGTATCGCACTGCGGTATATAGTCTGGTCTACCATTGCCCTGCGGGTCTATTGTGTAACGCACAGTGCTGATCCACTGGCCTTTCAAGTCTGTTCAACAATTTTGTCTGCCCAGCACAGTGCTCAGTTCAGTGCTGCTTAATTTAGCATCGCGTTGCTTCAGCTCAACGGCGCTGCATGACCTTGCCTTTCCTTTTTTGCTGTGGAGCATTCTTGCATGCGTAGTCTCCGTTTTGGACATTACAGTCTTGCCTGCTTGGAAGAAATATTCATACTCTTCATTTGGATTTGCACAGTTAGATCCATTTTCTCCCACCTTTTCATTATCTGGGGCAGCCCGCTGCGCTGCTTTCACCAATTTCCTCGGCCACAGATGAAGGAAGTAGCTTGGGTTTTTTTTTCTTTATGTAAAATTGTTAAAAAAATGCAAGAGTGCAAATTAAATTTTAAATGCAACTAAATTAAATTGTTGAGTGTGCGCTAGGGACAAAACAAAAACAACATATTATAAAAAAATTATATAAAACGAAAACACTTGTCAAAACAAACTATAATGCTAATCAATTTAAAATTGTAAAAAACAATTTATAATTAACTTATCATCAAGCTTTAGTTTCCTAACAACGTTCTGCATCACCATCACGATAGGAGGCCTTTCAACGCTGGACAAATTAACTTGTGAGTAATCAACAACAATTGTGCATTAAATTGTGAGTAACCGACAACAATTGTGCGATCTATGAAAATTTTATATTCTCTTAAATGCTCTGCTGATTCTTTTGATTCCGCAAACAAAATTATAACGAACTACATCAAACAATTTAAAAATGACAAAACACCAAAACGAAACAATGTTAACAGCTGTTTTAAACCAGCATTAAATGTGTAGTGGCTTTATATTATTACTACACTTTCTTAAGCGCACTTTTCAACAATTCTATCCTGTAAAAACAAAACAAAACAAAACAAAAAAAACAAATCCTATAAAACATTTAAATACCAAAAGAGTTACACATTAATACACACAACTCAAGAAAAAACCCAATAATGATTAAGAAAAAAAGGCCATCAAGTTTTCAAGCAAATTTAAATGTAAAGTTAAATTCTATAAATTGTAAGCCTCGTTTCAAGCCATTTAAGCTCAAAGCTGAAAACAGGGGAGTGCCACATAAAATAAATTGAAAAAAAAAATTGAATTATCATAGAAAACATTAAATGAAATACATTTGCAGAAAGATATAAGAAATACTATTTTTTTTAATTTTACAAAACTCTAAAAAGCATATTAAACTGAAATGATACTGATACGAGTAGTTGGCTTCAGTGCACAAACGAAAGTAGACTATAATTTAGGTTAGAGTGGGTCACAGTCCGACCGCACTCCCCGAATTACACGTCGGCATTTGCCGATCGTCTCAACTTAACGACACTTCATGTGCTATCTTAAATTCTATCTTATTTTAACATTGACGAGCTTTAACATTCCGGCCCCCGTTGAAGAGCTCCGGTCTTTAACAACTCGGGAGCAAGGCCAGCTTGTGAATAGGCCGCCTTATTGCGCCTGCAGGTGTTTTTAAGTCCACTACCCGAACTCTGCCGTCGACCCCTGGGACTATGCGCGTTACGCGCCCGATGGTCCATCGTTGCGGGGTGCGTTGTCGTCGTGCACCATGACGATCGCGCCTTCCACCAGATTGGCCTCGCCTTTGGTCCTCTGTGTGCGCTGCTGCAGACTGAGCAGGTAGTCTTTGGACCATTTGCGCCAGAAGTGCAGTCTGAGCGCCGACAACTGCTGCCAGTACGCGCGTCTTGGCTTGTTGCTCGATTCTTCTGGTCCTGATCCGTGCGGCAGCGCAAGCAAAGGCTGTCCGATGACATCCACCAGATGCGTGCTCAACTCGCCCTGCGTTAGGTTCGCGTTGCCTGCTCTTCGCACCAGCCTGTGTTTGGCAGCCTTCACCGCTGCTTCCACAGTCCTCCGAAGTGCGGTGCTCGAGGGGGAATAAACTTGTAGTGCACCCCTCGCTCCGCTGTGTAGCCCGTCAGTCGCTCCTTGTTCTCCAGGAATGCCGTCTGCAGGTCCTTCAGCACGTTGCTCGCTCCCACGAAGTTCGTCGCATTGTCGCTGAACCTTAATACTTAAATACCCACCTTAAATACAATCAAAAAAGAATCAGTGGATAGGTCCGTTACAAGTTCCAAGTGAATGGCCCACAAAAGTCTACAGCAGATACTCTAAACGGCCGACCTTCTCGGAGACGGTCGGCTGGCAGATTACCCATTATTTGCCCCAACAATTTTGGCTTGTACCTAAAGCAGAGTACGTAGTTTCTCACAACTGCAATACATAGACTTCGTGCATTCACCACCCAAACTTGCTGCCTTAACAACCCAACTAGCACCTTTGCACCAGCATGGTAATGCCTAAGGTGCAAGTGTTAAACAAAGAGTTGCGCCAAGGCGGAATCCTTTGTAAGCAAAAAGCGAAACTTAGCCTCATAAGAGAGGGGCCATGTAACAAACGACCTCCTACCCGAATGAGTTCAAATTTTAGGCCATTATTTTCAAATTTGTCAACGAATGGATTTAGCGATTGCAACATAGGTGCTAATACTGCTGATTTTTCCATCAATTTCAATTCTTTCCTAAAAGTAATGTTTTGTACTGCGCCTATTAAATTAAGGAACGAAATTTTCCTTTCTAATGCCGATACCACAAGAGAGTCTGTTCTAAGCCGTTTGAAGCAAAAACGAAGTATATATGCGACTATTCGAACTGGCTTAGCAAAGTTGGAGTGACGATGTATCAACCCCACAAAACAATTTTTCGAACTTCCTCTAGTGTGCCAACCGGCACACCTTTTTATCTTCCGCAGTTTTCAGGGTCGACGGTATCTGGAACTGATGAAGTTGTGGCCATTGGTCCTTTTCTTCTATCAAAAAACTTGGCCCTTTAAACCACAACGAGCTCCCAATTTCGTTTATATCAGTTTCTCTCGATACCAAATCAGCAGGGTTGGCGTCTGTTGGAACATGACGCCAAAAAACACCAGTTGACAACTCTTGGATTTCAGCAACTCTGTTTGCCACAAATGTACCCAACGTGCTAGATTCACGCTTTAACCAATACAGGGTAACCTGTGAGTCTGGCTAGATTAATATTCTTGGGTATTTTTCAATTTGAAGTAGTAATTGACTGCCCCGGTTGAGTTGTAGATATAGTTTTAGAACCCAACAGTGTTAGCGGAAAAAGGCATGTGAATTGAGACGCGATTGAATAGAGTCGCATATCTTGTTTTTGCTATCGATTGTTGCACCACCTACCATTGACATAGCTAGGGAAGTTAGCTCCCGCTTGAGTCGTAGTAGTTGAGCCATGATTTCATACATCAAGTTTATTTGGGAGCCACTATCGAGCAAGGCTCTGGCAGGATGCAACTGACCGAATCTATCCTTTACATTCACGATAGCTGTTGCAAGAACGTCTTGCTCATTATTGAGCACATGTCCCAAGTATGCATCTGAAGAAGTTGCATGATTAGAAGGTGTCTTATCTTGAACAGGTGTATTATACCTGTGAAGCAACGAATAGTGAGGCTTTGAACATACTCTACATTTGTAGTGTGCCAAAGTTGATTATCAGCCGTTGGAACTCCTCTGTACACTTTCTGTTAAGAATTAACAGAGAGCGAATTCAAAACAGCTGTTATGTAAAACAGCGCTCTCAATTCCTCTCGCGGAAGAATGGTCCGCAAAAGAGAATCAAGAATATCACACCATTAAACAGTTAGCTAATGCAGTTAGAGTTGCTTCGAGAATTTTCGACAGCGCCACCTTTCGTCTATAAATAGATGCTGAACGCGCATTTCTGCACACTAGTTGGCGCCGAAGCTAAGGCTCAGTCAGCGAAAATATATAAATTTAATGAAATTATAGTACGAGTGGCGAAATAAATTGTAAGTCCACATATTCTTGTTAAAATACTTTTATTCACGCCGGCAACGTAATAATATATGCCAAAGGCATCCCGGAATCGGAATCATATACGTATAATAGCCAGTGTAGTTTGATACGAGAAAAAGGTGATATTTGTGTCTAACCACGTGCAATTTGTAAGCTAACGATTGTGATTTTTACAGCGACAACGATTTCTTGCAGTCGATACCACTCATTGTCAGATACCCGTAAGATTGGTCAACTTGGTGCCCAATAAGCGTGGGTCTGCAAGGTAGTGGACGCAAGCACATTTTCCGGAGTATCGATACCTTTGCTCATTTATGATTGCGCTACAACTCTGCGCACAGTGAGACTACGTTTAATTCTTGCCTTGCATCACGGCGCTAGACCTTTTCGCACCGTGTGGCTGCACCTAACCTCGTTGTGTATGGTGTTACAGTGCGCAACGCAGAATTCGATCGACGTGCAACGCACGCCCAGGTGACATGGCACTGCCATAAAAAATCTAAAATCTTTCGTCTACTTGAAATACCTCTAAATATTACGATTAAACAATAGTATTAATTAATTTGTATTTCCTATAGAAAGCTTAAACATTGTAAAAATGTGCGCATGAGGAATTATCACCATCATCTATAATTTTCATTACACATCACACATGAATCTACCATAATCATTTAAGTATTTTTGGAAACTACAGCTCAACAGCTCCAGCATCGGAGGGCCCTACGACAGCATGAAGCGGATTTTGTGAGTGAGTAAAATATCGAAACACCCAGTATGTATAAACTAAAAATGATTATGGGCAGTCAATTACGTCCACGTATGTCATGTGATGATAGAGAGTAAATTTTGAGACTATACAATATCTAAGATATGATCTGAATTAGTTCCCCGTGCGCATAGAAATATTTTTGAATATCTTAATATTTTGAACATCGTATCTAAATACTTAGTGAAACACAAGTCATGTTTTATCTTGAAATTGAAGTTAATATTTGTAATAAATGAAGTCTGTAAGCATCATGAATAACAAAGCTCACGTTTAATCGTCTCTTTATGGTTCGTCGCCGGAACAATAGGTATGCAATAGTTCAGCAGCCACAGTAAATAATATGTAGATTATACAAGGGGTGACCCAAACTATACAATGGCGTCACCAAGGCAGGGTGGGTAGAGAAGGAAGCACATATAACATCTAGTGCATCCCAATGAACCTATTCTGAAATCAGTCGTCCATAATCCAGTCCATTGATCAAACCGACTTAAATAGAACCCCTTTTTTATTTCATCATTTAGTTAGAGAAGTAGAATTGCATTTAATTTTTGTTTTTATGAGGCCGTAGGACGAGATTAGGAAAGAACCCCGCCCCATCCGGCGAGCAGAAAGCCCGGAGCAAGAAGTGCACGAAGCCTAGTCAGTCATACACAAGTTGAATTTCCTTTCGATGATAAGCCCGAGTATTACGTAGAAGTACTCGGTCAAAGACGTTTCAACGCGCATACTACATAAAGATAAATGGCGCCCAACGTGGGGCCCGATCGACATGGTACCACCATCAAAGGTAGTCTCTTTTCTCAATTACGAAAATAATTGGCATCTAACCCAAACGGCTAGATGACACAACATCTTCATTGTCAATTATACTAATAATTGTTGCCTAGAAGAAGAGGTATTGGTGTAAACATCGTTGCAAAGGCTCCAATACAAATTGCGTGTATATCAATGGCACTCAGAACAAAAAGCCAAGAAAAGCAATTAGTATCAAATATTTAAAAAGAAGCAAACTACACCATAAGCAATAATAAGACCCTATTGCAAGAAAACTTCATATAAACATTCACATATTGATCCATCCACTATAAATTACATTTTGAAACAACAAACAAAACGAGTGTTAAGGCTTATAGATCAGGTGTATCCATAGTATGGAACAGCGATCACAATTCTGTAAAAAAGGATTGATCGACCTACATGGACCGGCATGATCACGAGTAACTTTAATCTTTAATCCTCGATTTTGAAAAACGGATGCTGCAATTTACCAATATATGAGAGTGCGAATGGAACTTTGATTCTGGAATAGCGAATACTAGCTGGTAATTAACTAGCGTTCGATCGAATCAAACCCATTTTTAGCTATCATATCTTTTTGATTAATTTAACGGTCCGCAAAATAAACACTGTCAATTGATTTTCCTAGAATCGGAAAAGGAATCGCGAGTAACTATAGTATATTCATTGGAAGCTCGACCCTTCCAATTTAAAGAAATCAATTGCTGTGCCATAGTATTCTTTTAAGCGAACAACTAGTGACTTTTTGACGAATAGGATTATTTACTGGCCTGAACTAAAACATCCTTTTGAGAAAGCGACGAACCAAAGATTTAATGAAATTATTATCAACCATTATAAAGTTACAAACTAAGCAAAATGTCTGTTAGGCACAGCCACGAAGATTTAAGCGACGCCTTGCAGCAGCAAGATCCATTTTGCGGAAGTTGTCACGAACCTATGAATTCTAAAGAATTAACGGCAGTCTCACCATGCAAGCATAAATTTCACAATCAATGCATATTAAGATCCCTCCAAAACAATAGAAGCTGTCCAGTTTGTAAGAATCCGTGTAAGGTTTGACAACTATCGCTATCGAATAACAATTTGGCTGCTGAATTAGACGCAGCTGAACAAGCACGTGAATTAATAACGCTTGGCCTAAATGATAACCAAGGCAACGTTAATACTTCTATAGGAAACCGATCAGTAGGTAGAAACCGTAGAGGAGGTACTCCTCGACGCGGAATGACAACCAGGTCCACCAATAGAAACGGTCAGAACCAACACTGCACCATCAATAACAACAATAACGGTCAAAAACCTTTGAATGCAGTACCCCACCAGACTACAAATACGGTCCATTTTGATTCCTTATTACAAAATGCTTTGCGAAACCAACAGCAGCAGATTATGCAAAATGTCACAGCGTTAATACAAAATCAGTTAGCGAATATCCATATACAAAAGGAACAACACATCTCACCTCCGCCCTTTGCGAGTGTTGATCTCCCTCGTAACGATAACATGAATCAGAGCCAAAATGACAGTAGTAATCGATCCTTGAATAACAGTACCGTAATACCCCCAGAAAAGGTGTCGAGCATTATCCAGAACTGGCATATAAAGTTCGATGGTTCCAAAAGTGGCTTGGCTACGGAAGATTTTCTATATAGAGTACGCTCTATGACAAACCAGAACTTGTACGGTAATCACAGCCTATTGTGTGACCATTTGCATCTACTTTTTGGTAGGCAAGGCTAACGAATGGTTCTGGAAATTCCACAAAACATATCCACATTTTACTTGGAATACATTTTGCGTAGAGTTTAGGAAGAAATTTGAGGACATAGAAACAGATATGGATATTTGGGAATCCATAAACTCTAGGCGACAAGGTGAAAAAGAATCTTTTGAAGAATTTCAATTTGACGTTGAGAAACTTGTCGCTCGGTTAAGAAATCCCATACAAGAAGAATCTCTAGTGCGACTTTTAATTCGGCATTCCAAACCGTCTCTTCGCTACGAGCTAATGCACTTGAACATACTTACCTTGGTTAGGCTACGAGAAGAAATTCGTACACATGAGCAATTCTGTAAACAGAATAGAACACAACCACCTAGTTTCAATAGACCATTTGTGTCCGAGCTAGATGACACTTCAGAAGTTTAAGCTATGCAGCACAAAAGCATCAAATGTTGGAACTGTGGCAAATCGGCATGTTATGACGTTTGTTTTGAGCCACGTTCTATTTTTTGTTACGGCTGTGGTAAGAAAGACACTTACAAGCCAAACTGCTTATCATGCAATCCTTCGGAAAACCCTCCGTCGGATGCGCGGAAAATTCCGCCCCCCGCTTCCTCGCATTTCCTCATTTTAATAAAACCAAATTCTTTCTTCTGCTCGTCGCTTTCAGTTTAATTGCTAACCTAAAACCTTCTCAAATTCTTCTAAAACTATCCAACAAAATAAATATAGAAGATAAGGAATACATAGCTCTTCTTGATTCAGGTGCAACTCTTTGCTGTCTCGGAGGCAAAGCCGCCACTCAACTGTTAATGCACCCGAAAACAAAAAGATGCTCCGGTCGTATTAGAACAGCTAATAACGCAGAATGTCCAGTTCTAGGCAAACTTACAACTAGTGTCAAATATCAAGGCAGCAGTAAGACGATCGAATTTTACATTATCCCTGACTTAAAACAAGATGTTTATCTTGGAATTGATTTTTGGCGCGATTTTGGTCTTATTAGAATATCATGAGAACTTCTAACAGCATATCAGAACTAGATGTTGGAAAAGACAACAACTTAGACGACCCACCGAAAATTCATATTCTTTCTAAAGAACAGCAGCGAGAATTAGACTTAGTCATTCAAAAACTTCCCTCCTATGAGAAAGAAGGACTAGGGCGAACACAGGTTATCGAACACAGTATCGATGTTGGGGAATCCAAGCCCATAAAACAACGACACTGGCCCGTTTCACCGGCTAGGGAGAAACTCATGTTCGCTGAGATAGATATAATGTTGGCCATGGATGTTATTGAGCTATCGAATAGTCCATGGAGCAGCAATTGTGTTTTAGTACAAAAAGGAAGCAAGACTCGATTGTGTCTCGATTCACGCGAGGTAAACAAGCACACACGGAAAGATGCATATCCACTTCCTCATGTGGATGGTATCTTGAGTCGTCTTCCTCCAGCCCGCTATATTACTGGGTTGAACATGAAGCACGCTTTTTGGCAGATACCACTAGAGAGAAAGTCACGGCAGTATACGGCATTTACCGTACCGAACCGTCCACTTTACCAATACAAGGTTATGCCTTTCGGACTGTGCAATGCAGCACAGACTCTCTGCCGATTAATGGATCAAGTCATACCAGCACATCTTCGTACAAGAGTGTTTGTATACTTAGATGATTTGTTAATCCTGTCTGATGATTTTAGTTCGCATATGTCACTTTTAAGCGAAATAGCAACCTATCTTCGAAACGCAAATCTTACTATAAATATCGCTAAATCGAAATTCTGTATGAAAGAAATTAAATATTTAGGTTTTATAATAGGAAATGGGCAAATTAAAACTGACCCAGGCAAGGTAATTGCAATCAAGCAGTTTCCGATACTCTTAAACAACTGCGGGTTTTGGGCTGTTTTTTCCCTTCTCCGCCACACTCTCAATGCCTCTTACCGACTTGTTGAAAAAGAACAGAAAATACTATTGGTGCGATGAAGCTGACAACGCGTTTTCAAAGTTCAAAGAAAAGCTAACTACCACACCTATATTAAGTACACCTGATTTTTCTAAACCATTTTTATTACTATGCGACGCAAGTCAATATGGACTTGGTTGTATCCTTGCACAAGCCAATGGTGATGGAGCAGAAATGCCGATAGCATACATGTCCACCAAACTCACTAAAGCTCAGCGCAACTACTCCGTGATAGAATTAGAATGCTAAGCAGTTATCCAAGGTATTTACAAATTTCGTTCGTATATTGAAGGACAAGAATTCACGGTAATTACTGACCACTCCGCGCTGAAATGGTTAATGAATCAAAAAGATTTGTTAGGCCGATTGGCGCGCTGGTCACTTAAACTGCAAGGATTCAATTTTTTCAATTCAGCATCGTCGAGGTTCACAAAATGTGGTAGCCGATACATTATCCCGTCGTGATGAAGATGAAGTTAGTGAATTTTCTAGTTTTGGCCCAATCGTTGATTTGTCATCAAAAGAATTCACCTCTATAGAATATGAAGAACTGAAGAACCGAATATCAGAAAATATTGCGAGACTTCCAGATCTTAAAATTGTAAATAACCTTATTTATAAACGTACCGAGTTTTCAAGAGGAGACTTAATACAAGAATCCGAATCATGGAAACTCTGGATACCGAAGGGACTACAAGCAGAAGTGTTGAGTCGAGCACACGACCCGCCAGATGCTGCGCATTGTGGTACCAGCAAGATGATAGAAAAATTAAAAAGATATGTATTTTGGCCTGGCATGGTAACGGCGATTCGACATTACGTTGCACAGTGTTCATCCTGCCGAATGACCAAAAGCCCCAATACAATTTTAAGACCGCCTATGGGAAAACCCATGACGTCGGATAGACCGTTCCAAAAATTGTATATTGATTTATTAGGCCCATACCCAAGGTATAAGAAAGGAAACATAGGATTACTTATAATAGTAGACCACTTTAGTAAGTTTCATTTCTTACAACCTTTGAAGAAATTTACGGCCATCAAGATATGTGAATTCTTGGAAACCTCAGTCTTTCATACATTCGGAGTTCCAGAAGTAATTCTGTCGGACAATGGTTCCCAATTCAAGTCAGGAGAGTTTAAATCATTTCTAACACGTTTTGGCATTACGCAAATTTGCACTGCAATCTATTCTCCGCAGGCGAACGCCAGCGAGCGTCTCAATCGTTCAGTACTAGCAGCAATTCGAGCATATATCGGAAAAGATCATGCCCAATGGGATATGAATTTGAATGAAATTAGTGGTTCATTTAGATCTACTATCCATCGCAGTACAGGATATTCTCCCTATTACCTCTGTTTCGGTCAAAACATGATAAGTAATGGTAAAGACTATGACTTGTTACGCAAACTGAACGCATTGGCTGACGATGTGCATTTGACACGGGCCGATGTATTGCAGTTGGCACGTGCCAAAGCAAAAGAAAAAGTAGCAGATACACATGATGATAACGCGCGAAGATATAATCTACGCAGCAGATCAGTTCAGCTTAAACCTGGTGATTCTGTTTACGCCAGAAATTTAGCACAGAGTAACGCTGGAAAAAGATTTAATCATAAGTTAGCACCTGTCTTTTTGCAAGCCAAAGTGTTGCGAAAGCATAGCAACATATATTATGAGCTACAAAACGATCAAGGAAAATCAATCGGGGTATATCATTTAAAGGATATAAAACTCTGAAAATCAACTGCAAGTCCCACTTTTTTCTGTTAATGAATTCTTGTGTAAGACTCTCGAATCAGTAACAGATGGATGTAGTGTGCCAAAGTTGATTATCAGCCGTTGGAACTCCTCTGTACACTTTCTGTTAAGAATTAACAGAGAGCGAATTCAAAACAGCTGTTATGTAAAACAGCGCTCTCAATTCCTCTCGCGGAAGAATGGTCCGCAAAAGAGAATCAAGAATATCACACCATTAAACAGTTAGCTAATGCAGTTAGAGTTGCTTCGAGAATTTTCGACAGCGCCACCTTTCGTCTATAAATAGATGCTGAACGCGCATTTCTGCACACTAGTTGGCGCCGAAGCTAAGGCTCAGTCAGCGAAAATATATAAATTTTATGAAATTATAGTACGAGTGGCGAAATAAATTGTAAGTCCACATATTCTTGTTAAAATACTTTTATTCACGCCGGCAACGTAATAATATATGCCAAAGGCATCCCGGAATCGGAATCATATACGTATAATAGCCAGTGTAGTTTGATACGAGAAAAAGGTGATATTTGTGTCTAACCACGTGCAATTTGTAAGCTAACGATTGTGATTTTTACAGCGACAACGATTTCTTGCAGTCGATACCACTCATTGTCAGATACCCGTAAGATTGGTCAACTTGGTGCCCAATAAGCGTGGGTCTGCAAGGTAGTGGACGCAAGCACATTTTCCGGAGTATCGATACCTTTGTTCATTTATGATTGCGCTACAACTCTGCGCACAGTGAGACTACGTTTAATTCTTGCCTTGCATCACGGCGCTAGACCTTTTCGCACCGTGTGGCTGCACCTAACCTCGTTGTGTATGGTGTTACAGTGCGCAACGCAGAATTCGATCGACGTGCAACGCACGCCCAGGTGACATGGCACTGCCATAAAAAATCTAAAATCTTTCGTCTACTTGAAATACCTCTAAATATTACGATTAAACAATAGTATTAATTAATTTGTATTTCCTATAGAAAGCTTAAACATTGTAAAAATGTGCGCATGAGGAATTATCACCATCATCTATAATTTTCATTACACATCACACATGAATCTACCATAATCATTTAAGTATTTTTGGAAACTACAGCTCAACAGCTCCAGCATCGGAGGGCCCTACGACAGCATGAAGCGGATTTTGTGAGTGAGTAAAATATCGAAACTCCCAGTATGTATAAACAAAAATGATTATGGGCAGTCAATTACGTCCACGTACCGTCATGTGATAGAGAGTAAATTTTGAGACTATACAATATCTAAGAAAATGATCTGAATTAGTTCCCCGTGCGCATAGAAATATTTTTGAATATCTTAATATTTTGAACATCGTATCTAAATACTTAGTGAAACACAAGTCATGTTTTATCTTGAAATTGAAGTTAATATTTGTAATAAATGAAGTCTGTAAGCATCATGAATAACAAAGCTCACGTTTAATCGTCTCTTTATGGTTCGTCGCCGGAACAATAGGTATGCAATAGTTCAGCAGCCACAGTAAATAATATGTAGATTATACAAGGGGTGACCCAAACTATACAATGGCGTCACCAAGGCAGGGTGGGTAGAGAAGGAAGCACATATAACATCTAGTGCATCCCAATGAACCTATTCTGAAATCAGTCGTCCATAACCCAATCCATTGATCAAACCGACTTAAATAGAACCCCTTTTTATTTCATCATTTAGTTAGAGAAGTAGAATTGCATTTAATTTTGTTTTTATGAGGCCGTAGGACGAGATTAGGAAAGAACCCCGCCCCATCCGGCGAGCAGAAAGCCCGGAGCAAGAAGTGCACGAAGCCTAGTCAGTCATACACAAGTTGAATTTCCTTTCGATGATAAGCCCGAGTATTACGTAGAAGTACTCGGTCAAAGACGTTTCAACGCGCATACTACATAAAGATAAATGGCGCCCAACGTGGGGGCCCGATCGACATGGTACCACCATCAAAGGTAGTCTCTTTTCTCAATTACGAAAATAATCGGCATCTAACCCAAAAGGCTAGATGGCACAACATCTTCATTGTCAATTATACTAATAATTGTTGCCTAGAAGAAGAGGTATTGGTGTAAACATCGTTGCAAAGGCTCCAATACAAATTGCGTGTATATCAATGGCACCCAGAACAAAAAGCCAAGAAAAGCAATTAGTATCAAATATTTAAAAAGAAGCAAACGAAACCATAAGCAATAATAAGACCCTATTGCAAGAAAACTTCATATAAACATTCACATATTGATCCATCCACTATAAATTACATTTTGAAACAACAAACAAAACGAGTGTTAAGGCTTATAGATCAGGTGTATCCATAGTATGGAACAGCGATCACAATTCTGTAAAAGAGGATTGATCGACCTACATGGACCTGCATGATCACGAGTAACTTTAATCTTTAATCCTCGATTTTGAAAAACGGATGCTGCAATTTACCAATATATGAGAGTGCGAATGGAACTTTGATTCTGGAATAGCGAATAGTAGCTGGTAATTAACTAGCGTTCGACCGAATCAAACCCATTTTTAGCTATCATATCTTTTTGATTAATTTAACGGTCCGCAAAATAAACACTGTCAATTGATTTCCCTAGAATCGGATAAGGAATCGCGAGTAACTATAGTATATTCATTGGAAGCTCGACCCTTCCAATTTAAAGAAATCAATTGCTGTGCCATAGTATTCTTTTAAGCGAACAACTAGTGACTTTTTGACGAATAGGATTATTTACTGGCCTGAACTAAAACATCCTTTTGGGAAAGCGACGAACCAAAGATTTAATGAAATTATTATCAACCATTATAAAGTTACAAACTAAGCAAAATGTCTGTTAGGCACAGCCACGAAGATTTAAGCGACGCCTTGCAGCAGCAAGATCCATTTTGCGGAAGTTGTCACGAACCTATGAATTCTAAAGAATTAACGGCAGTCTCACCATGCAAGCATAAATTTCACAATCAATGCATATTAAGATCCCTCCAAAACAATAGAAGCTGTCCAGTCTGTAAGAATCCGTGTAAGGTTTGACAACTATCGCTATCGAATAACAATTTGGCTGCTGAATTAGACGCAGCTGAACAAGCACGTGAATTAATAACGCTTGGCCTAAATGATAACCAAGGCAACGTTAATACTTCTATAGGAAACCGATCAGTAGGTAGAAACCGTAGAGGAGGTACTCCTCGACGCGGAATGACAACCAGGTCCACCAATAGAAATGGTCAGAACCAACACTGCATCATCAATAACAACAATAACGGTCAAAAACCTTTGAATGCAGTACCCCACCAGACTACAAATACGGTCCATTTTGATTCCTTATTACAAAATGCTTTGCGAAACCAACAGCAGCAGATTATGCAAAATGTCACAGCGTTAATACAAAATCAGTTAGCGAATATCCATATACAAAAGGAACAACACATCTCACCTCCGCCTTTTGCGAGTGTTGATCTCCCTCGTAACGTTAACATGAATCAGAGCCAAAATGACAGTAGTAATCGATCCTTGAATAACAGTACCGTAATACCCCCAGAAAAGGTGTCGAGCATTATCCAGAATTGCATATAAAGTTCGATGGTTCCAAAAGTGGCTTGGCTACGGAAGATTTTCTATATAGAGTACGCTCTATGACAAACCAGAACTTGTACGGTAATCACGGCCTATTGTGTGACCATTTGCATCTACTTTTGGTAGGCAAGGCTAACGAATGGTTCTGGAAATTCCACAAAACATATCCACATTTTACTTGGAATACATTTTGCGTAGAGCTTAGGAAGAAATTTGAGGACATAGAAACAGATATGGATATTTGGGAATCCATAAACTCTAGGCGACAAGGTGAAAAAGAATCTTTTGAAGAATTTCAATTTGACGTTGAGAAACTTGTCGCTCGGTTAAGAAATCCCATACAAGAAGAATCTCTAGTGCGACTTTTAATTCGGCATTCCAAACCGTCTCTTCGCTACGAGCTAATGCACTTGAACATACTTACCTTAGCTAGGCTACGAGAAGAAATTCGTACACATGAGCAATTCTGTAAACAGAATAGAACACAACCACCTAGTTTCAATAGACCATTTGTGTCCGAGCTAGATGACACTTCAGAAGTAAAAGCTATGCAGCACAAAAGCATCAAATGTTGGAACTGTGGCAAATCTGGGCATCGTTATGACGTTTGTTTTGAGCCACGTTCTATTTTTTGTTACGGCTGTGGTAAGAAAGACACTTACAAGCCAAACTGCTTATCATGCAATCCTTCGGAAAACCCTCCGTCGGATGCGCGGAAAATTCCGGCGCATCCGACCCATTAAAACTTAATAACGCAATTCAGACTGAAATTCCATCGCAAAGTCTGTCCAATCAGAAATATTCTGATAATAAAGACCAAACCTCATCGTATAGACGTCTACCTTTTCATGCTCGATACGCAAATTATCTGTCAGCACGACAGCGAATATTTGGTAAAATTGACAGTTTAGATAGGAAACCTAAAACCAGTCGTTCTACACTACGCATGCGAAGATTTTGGAAAAAGTTTGCTCGTGTCGTAAAAAGCTAGTAGAGTCTATATTTACCAATTCAGACAACCGCTTGTACACCGAAATAAATATAGAAGATAAGGAATACATAGCTCTTCTTGATTCAGGTGCAACTCTTTGCTGTCTCGGAGGCAAAGCCGCCACTCAACTGTTAATGCACCCGAAAACAAAAAGATGCTCCGGTCGTATTAGAACAGCTAATAACGCAGAATGTCCAGTTCTAGGCAAACTTACAACTAGTGTCAAATATCAAGGCAGCAGTAAGACGATCGAATTTTACATTATCCCTGACTTAAAACAAGATGTTTATCTTGGAATTGATTTTTGGCGCGATTTTGGTCTTAAGAATATCATGAGAACTTCTAACAGCATATCAGAACTAGATGTTGGAAAAGACAACAACTTAGACGACCCACCGAAAATTCATATTCTTTCTAAAGAACAGCAGCGAGAATTAGATTTAGTCATTCAAAAACTTCCCTCCTATGAGAAAGAAGGACTAGGGCGAACACAAGTTATCGAACACAGTATCGATGTTGGGGAATCCAAGCCCATAAAACAACGACACTTGCCCGTTTCACCGGCTAGGGAGAAACTCATGTTCGCTGAGATAGATATAATGTTGGCCATGGATGTTATTGAGCTATCGAATAGTCCATGGAGCAGCAATTGTGTTTTAGTACAAAAAGGAAGCAAGACTCGATTGTGTCTCGATTCACGCGAAGTAAACAAGCACACACGGAAAGATGCATATCCACTTCCTCATGTGGATGGTATCTTGAGTCGTCTTCCTCCAGCCCGCTATATTACTGGGTTGGACATGAAGCACGCTTTTTGGCAGATACCACTAGAGAGAAAGTCACGGCAGTATACGGCATTTACCGTACCGAATCGTCCATTTTACCAATACAAGGTTATGCCTTTCGGACTGTGCAATGCAGCACAGACTCTCTGCCGATTAATGGATCAAGTCATTCCAGCACATCTTCGTAAAAGAGTGTTTGTATACTTAGATGATTTGTTAATCCTGTCTGATGATTTTAGTTCGCATATGTCACTTTTAAGCGAAATAGCAACCTATCTTCGAAACGCAAATCTTACTATAAATATAGCTAAATCGAAATTCTGTATGAAAGAAATTAAATATTTAGGTTTTATAATAGGAAATGGGCAAATTAAAACTGACCCAGGCAAGGTAATTGCAATCAAGCAGTTTCCGATACCATCTACAGTTAAACAACTGCGGAGATTTTTGGGACTGTGTGGTTGGTATCGCCGATTCGTCGACGGATACGCCACACTCTCAATGCCTCTTACCGACTTGTTGAGAAAAAAACAGAAAATACTGTTGGTGCGATGAAGCTGACAACGCGTTTTCAAAGCTCAAAGAAAAGCTAACTACCACACCTATATTAAGTACACCTGATTTTTCTAAACCATTTTTATTACTATGCGACGCAAGTCAATATGGACTTGGTTGTGTCCTTGCACAAGCCAATGGTGATGGAGCAGAAATGCCGATAGCATACATGTCCACCAAACTCACTAAAGCTCAGCGCAACTACTCCGTCACAGAATTAGAATGCTTAACAGTTATCCAAGGTATTTACAAATTTCGTTCGTATATTGAAGGACAAGAATTCACGGTAATTACTGACCACTCCGCGCTGAAATGGTTAATGAATCAAAAAGATTTGTTAGGCCGATTGGCGCGCTGGTCACTTAAACTGCAAGGATTCAATTTTTCAATTCAGCATCGTCGAGGTTCACAAAATGTGGTAGCCGATACATTATCCCGTCGTGATGAAGATGAAGTTAGTGAATTTTCTAGTTTTGGCCCAATCGTTGACTTGTCATCAAAAGAATTCACCTCTATAGAATATGAAGAACTGAAGAACCAAATATCAGAAAATATTGCGAGACTTCCAGATCTTAAAATTGTAGATAACCTTATTTATAAACGTACCGAGTATTCAAGAGGAGACTTAATACAAGAATCCGAATCATGGAAACTCTGGATACCGAAGGGACTACAAGCAGAAGTGTTGTGTCGAGCACACGACCCGCCAGACGCTGCGCATTGTGGTACCAGCAAGATGATAGAAAAATTAAAAAGATATGTATTTAGGCCTGGCATGGTAACGGCGATTCGACATTACGTTGCACAGTGTTCATCCTGCCGAATGACCAAAAGCCCCAATACAATTTTAAGACCGCCTATGGGAAAACCCATGACGTCGGATAGACCGTTCCAAAAAATTGTATATTGATTTATTAGGCCCATACCCAAGGTATAAGAAAGGAAACATAGGATTACTTATAATAGTAGACCACTTTAGTAAGTTTCATTTCTTACAACCTTTGAAGAAATTTACGGCCATCAAGATATGTGAATTCTTGGAAACCTCAGTCTTTCATACATTCGGAGTTCCAGAAGTAATTCTGTCGGACAATGGTTCCCAATTCAAGTCAGGAGAGTTTAAATCATTTCTAACACGTTTTGGCATTACGCAAATTTGCACTGCAATCTATTCTCCGCAGGCGAACGCCAGCGAGCGTCTCAATCGTTCAGTACTAGCAGCAATTCGAGCATATATCGGAAAAGATCATGCCCAATGGGATATGAATTTGAATGAAATTAGTGGTTCATTTAGATCTACTATCCATCGCAGTACAGGATATTCTCCCTATTACCTCTGTTTCGGTCAAAACATGATAAGTAATGGTAAAGACTATGACTTGTTACGCAAACTGAACGCATTGGCTGACGATGTGCATTTGACACGGGCCGATGTATTGCAGTTGGCACGTGCAAAAGCAAAAGAAAAAGTAGCAGATACACATGACGATAACGCGCGAAGATGTAATCTACGCAGCAGATCAGTTCAGCTTAAACCTGGTGATTCTGTTTACGCCAGAAATTTTGCACAGAGTAACGCTGGAAAGAGATTTAATCATAAGTTAGCACCTGTCTTTTTGCAAGCCAAAGTGTTGCGAAAGCATAGCAACATATATTATGAGCTACAAAACGATCAAGGAAAATCAATCGGAGTATATCATTTAAAGGATATAAAACTCTGAAAGTCAACTTCAAGTCCCACTTTTTTCTGTTAATGAATTCTTGTGTAAGACTCTCGAATCAGTAACAGATGGATGTAGTGTGCCAAAGTTGATTATCAGCCGTTGGAACTCCTCTGTACACTTTCTGTTAAAAATTAACAGAGAGCGAATTCAAAACAGCTGTTATGTAAAACGGCGCTCTCAATTCCTCTCGCGGAAGAATGGTCCGCAAAAGAGAATCAAGAATATCACACCATTAAACAGTTAGCTAATGCAGTTAGAGTTGCTTCGAGAATTTTCGACAGCGCCACCTTTCGTCTATAAATAGATGCTGAACGCGCATTTCTGCACACTAATTGGCGCCGAAGCTAAGGCTCACCCAGCGAAAATATATAAATTTAATGAAATTATAGTACGAGTGGCGAAATAAATTGTAAGTCCACATATTCTTGTTAAAATACTTTTATTCACGCCGGCAACGTAATAATATATGCCAAAGGCATCCCGGAATCGGAATCATATACGTATAATAGCCAGTGTAGTTTGATACGAGAAAAAGGTGATATTTGTGTCTAACCACGTGCAATTTGTAAGCTAACGATTGTGATTTTTACAGCGACAACGATTTCTTGCAGTCGATACCACTCATTGTCAGATACCCGTAAGATTGGTCAACTTGGTGCCCAATAAGCGTGGGTCTGCAAGGTAGTGGACGCAAGCACATTTTCCGGAGTATCGATACCTTTGTTCATTTATGATTGCGCTACAACTCTGCGCACAGTGAGACTACGTTTAATTCTTGCCTTGCATCACGGCGCTAGACCTTTTCGCACCGTGTGGCTGCACCTAACCTCGTTGTGTATGGTGTTACAGTGCGCAACGCAGAATTCGATCGACGTGCAACGCACGCCCAGGTGACATGGCACTGCCATAAAAAATCTAAAATCTTTCGTCTACTTGAAATACCTCTAAATATTACGATTAAACAATAGTATTAATTAATTTGTATTTCCTATAGAAAGCTTAAACATTGTAAAAATGTGCGCATGAGGAATTATCACCATCATCTATAATTTTCATTACACATCACACATGAATCTACCATAATCATTTAAGTATTTTTGGAAACTACAGCTCAACAGCTCCAGCATCGGAGGGCCCTACGACAGCATGAAGCGGATTTTGTGAGTGAGTAAAATATCGAAACTCCCAGTATGTATAAACTAAAATGATTATGGGCAGTCAATTACGTCCACGTACCGTCATGTGATAGAGAGTAAATTTTGAGACTATACAATATCTAAGAAAATGATCTGAATTAGTTCCCCGTGCGCATAGAAATATTTTTGAATATCTTAATATTTTGAACATCGTATCTAAATACTTAGTGAAACACAAGTCATGTTTTATCTTGAAATTGAAGTTAATATTTGTAATAAATGAAGCCTGTAAGCATCATGAATAACAAAGCTCACGTTTAATCGTCTCTTTATGGTTCGTCGCCGGAACAATAGGTATGCAATAGTTCAGCAGCCACAGTAAATAATATGTAGATTATACAAGGGGTGACCCAAACTATACAATGGCGTCACCAAGGCAGGGTGGGTAGAGAAGGAAGCACATATAACATCTAGTGCATCCCAATGAACCTATTCTGAAATCAGTCGTCCATAACCCGTCCATTGATCAAACCGACTTAAATAGAACCCCTTTTTATTTCATCATTTAGTTAGAGAAGTAGAAGTGCACTTAATTTTGTTTTTATGAGGCCGTAGGACGAGATTAGGAAAGAACCCCGCCCCATCCGGCGAGCAGAAAGCCCGGAGCAAGAAGTGCACGAAGCCTAGTCAGTCATACACAAGTTGAATTTCCTTTCGATGATAAGCCCGAGTATTACGTAGAAGTACTCGGTCAAAGACGTTTCAACGCGCATACTACACATTTTGATGATTTGCATTTTGAAACTATGTGCCCTGCGACCAGACAATTGAGACATCATTTTTGGGCCTTAACGAATTCAAAGCGCTGCATAACTGAGATGGCAGCAAACGACGGACAAGAATAAATGTTGTGAGTTTCCGATTTGCAAAAAATGCATACAGGCGATGAAGAGTGTCCTCCTTCAGCACAAGCAAAGGATGATTTAGAATGTTGGGGCTTCTTATGTTCAATTCGTGACTTTGTTTTGTCTCGAGTTGACTCTTCCGCTGACAAATACTGATACCTCTTGTTCAGTTGTCTAGCACAATCTTCCCAAGATGGCAGTGTATCATAATCAAGCTGCTATTCAAAGCGAGACTTGGTAAAATGGTCAACTTTCGCCATGACCATATGAATGATCATTGCGTTAACGACGAAAACGACGCATATATAGCAGACACCGTATCTATTATCGATCTCAAGCTCGATGCAGATGGTTTTGTCATGCTAGGTATGTCGAATAACTGTGAAACAGTGTCAAAGAATATATGACTTTTCTTGTCATATACTGCTTTGAGGCTTGCAATGGCCTTAGGGTAGTTACAATCCGTCAACTGATACGGCTTAACTACCCCCAATGCTTCATCTGATAAACAAGACACCAGATGATTGAACTTCTCGACGTTTGATAAGGAAGTGTCGTCATCGACTAAACTTTCAAACAGGCACATAAAATTTTTGTACTCCGAATGTTTTCCACTAAATTTTGGCAAACGCATTTTCGGCAACTGGGATCGGTGGGTCGAAACTACGGAGCAGTCATGATCAGTTTTTGGCTCTGAAGTCGGCTTAGATGCGTTAATATACAACGCTCTTGTGACGACACACAAGTCCTCTAATGGCCCTCTAGAATCATTAAGAGGGCGTAAATTATCCAGATCAGATCCTTCTAAAAGCTCTAATCGGCACGCTAACTCTGTTTTATCAGATGAAATGGTCTTTGCTTTAATTGCTGTTTGCATACGAGCAATATCAGCACAAACTTTGTCAAATCTTTGCAAGCACAATTGTAATTTTGCACTTGTCTTGCTGATTTGTGGCTTTTCACTTGTCTTTTCGGTCTCAGTCATGTTGACTAAAGAAAACACCTATAGAAATCAAAAGGGAATAAGTTTCACAAACCTTGTGAGCTACCCTCGCAACGGCGCTGACTATGTAAATCTAACTTGCACTTGTCTTGCTGATTTGTGGCTTTTCACTTGTCTTTTCTCACTTATAGAAATCAAAAGGGAATAAGTGCACAAACTTTGTGAGCTACCCTCGCAACGGCGCTGACTATGTAAATCTAACTTGCTTATACACACACACTCGCAAACTATGCGTTGTGTGAGCAAACAAACGAAAGTGATCCAAGCGATCCGAAAATTAGCAGGCTTAACTTTTGCTGTAACTACGTTTGTAGGCAGCAATGTAAAATACGGGGTGCGGGGTATACAATGCAACAAGAAAATATATGCACACGCACTCTAAGTGATGTGTATATCAAGCAAACGAAAAGAGAAACAAGAGAAAATCAAATCAAACGTTTTCTGTGCTACGTTTGTAGACAGTAATAGAATATGCGGGGTGCGGGGTGACGAAATGCAAGCAGCGCCAAATGCAAGCGAAGTCGAAACAACGAAAGTATGTGGCCCAAATAAAGGTTCGAGGTGAACGAACGCAACTACAACTGTATGTGTGTATATGCAAACTCTAACATGCACGTACATATGCAGTTTATGTATTCACAGCTGTTCCAACTTAGCGGTCAATATGTAATATATACGCTAACTGAAGATCGAACAGCGACAATTTGCATTTACACGCACACACTCAATTATTTAATAAATATATAAGCCACCAATTTTATATTTTTAGCTAAGGTAAATGTTGCCGTTTTTGCTTCTTATTATTTTTTAATCAGGCAAGCAGGTTAGTACGATATTATAACACAAATGCAACGTATTAAGGCCTTTTGTATTTAATGTTCTTTTGTTGTTGGAGTTAGTTGCTCATATGTGCATCTATGTATATGTACGTATGTATACATACATATGTATGTATGTTTCAATGCCCTCTAGTACGGCTGGCGGTAGTCGTTGTACTTTCGTCACCGCAGCGTTGGCGTATTAACGGCGATACGTCGTGTCATAAACGATTGCGTCCGAATGCTGAACAGAGTGACAGAGAGAGACGGAAAAAATGTCGAGCCCAAAAGTGAAGCGATTTAATCCTTCTCCACTGAGTAAGTAAATCAAAAAAATTTCTTTATTTTACAAATTGTAATTAGTTTATTCTATTACAGGAGAAAATATAGCTTGCGTTGAACGTCCCTGGACAGCGGGGGTAGAGAGTTTGGAGAAAAAAATTGACATGCAGACTGGTAATAAAAAAATTGTTCACGCATTCTAATAAAAATTAACATATTGTGCATCTTTTCAGAAATAATAAATAGCCAACAAGCTCAAGTAAAGGGAAAGGAACCAAATTCAAATTAGATATTTAAGTACGCTTAATTTTAATATAAACATTTAATAACGAGAAATTTTAATTTTTTTGAAATCGGTCAAACCGGGGACAATAATGTCCACTTTCTGCACTCCTCGGTGGGAATAGAGGGGTCGATAATGTCCCTTTTATAAACGGCAAAGCGGCAATAGAAGGGTCGTCCCTTTTATCAACGCCTCGGCGACAGTCAAGGGGTCGATAACGTCCCTTCTATGAACGCCTCGGCGGCAGTCGAGCGTCGCTTATGCACGTATTAAGCGGACATCGCCGAACAAAATACGGTTGTAAAACGCATTGAGTGGTAGTCTAGCGAGCATCGACGACAGTCACCAAATCGTCGACACAGCGTGGACGATGGGTCGGTCGGCCGTACTAGAGGGTGTAAATACAAATGTATCGATGTGTGTAGAAGCAATCACGTACACACGTATATACATACATATGCAGGTACACAGCTTGCATGCAATATTCAAAGACTATGTTAAGTATCAAAATTTGAGCACTTAGTACATGTGATTATGTACTCCTATATTTATTTCGACAATTTTGTCGTTTCAAGAAACAAGACTTGCTCAATTTTTTGATACTGAATACCTGTAGGCTGTCTAGAGAATCGATAGACATAGAGCGACGACTAGCTTCCATTTAACTTCCAACGTTGAAGACCTCCTTTGCACTATGAGTAAAAAGCCGGAAATTTTGGTATTAATTACAATTTTAAAGATAGAGACTTGAATTTTTTATATGTATTATTAGGATTATTAAATAGAATTTCGAATTTTTTTTTTCCCGCCCACAAAAACAACCCTTGAAAATAAAGTGAAAAATGTATTTATATACAAATGAAAGCGGTTTTGAAGAGAGATGGATGGGGGGCGAAGAAGGTTTGGGTGTTAAACTGTGTGTGGTTCAACCGCAGGTGTCTTCCCTGGGGGAGCGAAGTGAGGACACAAGATGCAAAAACCATTATTATGAGATAAAAGTCAACAAATTTTTTATATTTTATTAAGTTTATTAATATTCTTAAACTTCCTGCTCTAAAAATATATTAAGGCAATTGAATTCGTCTTCCCCTTCCACTTCTTCTTCTTCATTATTAGATTGATAATTTGATAAAGTTCTGCATCCGGATTTTGAAGAATATCGATTACTTCTTTTGGGAAGAGTTTCTTTTTTCCAAACTTAGTTAGATCTCATAAACAAAGACTTGAAAGCAAAGGATCAGATGAATCCATTGCTCTATTGAAAAACATCAGTAATGTTTACTAGTCGGCTACATTTCCTAGCGTGAGATTTTCTATCACTCTTGTAAAGTTTGTTGCGCTTTTCTGACGCGTTTTCTTCAAGGACACCAACAGGAACAATAAATTGGTTAATAATTTGATATCCATGTACCAATATTTTGTGGACAGTTGCGGACATTGGCATTGGCATAGAGATTGGAAATTGAAGCACCATGTCCTGCATCTTCATATGTTAACTGCTTTCGACCAGGTGTGTATAGTGTCATTTCTGGCTTATCAATAACGACATCAATTCTTAAACCAATTCATAAGCTGCTTGACTTGTCACTAGCAAATAGTTATTTCCCACCTATTTGGAAAATTCTTTTTCCATTCCTCTTCACAAAAGTGGTTGTAACCATGATGTGAAGAACTATAGGTGTATATCCAAATTGTCCGCTATTCCTAAAATTTTTGAAAAAAAATTTTACGGCTCAGTTAACTTTTATGTGTAAATCTATAATTTCACCGTGTCAACATGGGTTTATTAAGGCAAAATCCACAGCTTCTAATCTTTTAGAATTTTCCTCTCACATTAATTTAGGATTTGAAAAAAATGCAAACTGATGTGGTCTATACTGACTTCAGTAAAGCATTTGACTCCGTAAATCATAGACTCTTAATCCAAAAGTTAAATTTGATTGGTTTTCCTCAAAAGGTCCTTTTGTGGATTTCCGATTATTTAATTAATAGGTCTCAACGAGTTTCTTTTAAAGACTGCCTCTCTAAGCCGATCTTAGTCACTTCTGGTGTTCCTCAGGGTAGCCACCTTGGGCCTTTGCTATTTAACCTTTTTTATTAACGACCTCCCTTCTATACTTCTTCACTCTAACATTCTTATGTATGCTGATGATGTGAAACTCTGTTTGACACATAGTGATCCTATTAATAACCTTCTTTAAACAGATCTTGATTTGTTTTTTGCTTGGTGTAGACATAATCTACTACATCTAAACTGTTTGAAGTGCAAGGTTATGTCATTTTACAGAGGTAACTATCATGTCATCGACTATAATCTTAACTTAACCCCACTCTTAAGAATATCTGAAGTAATGGATTTAGGTATCCTCTTTGACCATAAATTGAAATTTGATCGTCACATAACACAAATTGTCAATAAGGCATTTCGACTACTTGGGTTCATCAAAAGATGGGCCAAAGAATTCGAGGATCCTTATACGACAAAGTTGCTTTATACTTCTCTTGTTCGTCCAATCCTTGAATATGGGTCTTGCGTGTGGTCGCCGCAATACCATATTCATCAAGATAGAATTGAGTTTGTTCAAAAGCAGTTCCTACTCTTTGCCTTGCGTAGTCTTAATTGGGTTTCGGGTGTAGACTTACCACCATATTCTAGTAGACTCCTTCTAATTAACCTACCTTCTTTAACTAACCGTCGTATTATGTTAGGTGTTATGTTTATCGTAAAACTAATAAGGTACGATATAGATTCCCCCACTCTACTTAACCTAATCAATTTCTGTATTCCTTCTAGAGTTACTCGTAATTTTAGGCCACTTTCTTTAGCCTTTTGTCCTAATAATTACAGCTTGCATGACCCTTTCCGAGTTCTCTGTTCTGATTACAATAGACTGTTTAGAGTTTTCAACTCAGAGTCCTTCCTCCACTCTGTTAAATTATCTATCCTTAACTTCTCATTAATAACTTCTCATCCTAATAACTAACATTAATCCACCGATCTGATTGGGTTTTACTGGGTTTTCCCCAATCCTTTGCAGCAAATGTTGGATCGTTAATTCTTGCTTTATATTCCCCACACTAAATTTAATAAATTTATAATCTTAATTAATTTTAAATTTTTTTTTTATATTTTTAATCTTAATTTTACTTAATTTTAAATTTAAATATAATAATTTTTCAAGTCGACTGGCTTAGTTGACGTTAAATAAATAAATAAATAAATAAATCAATTTATCAATTTTAGATTCAAGCCACAGTGAATGATTTCGTTTGAATCACTCCAACATTCGATTATATTTCCTTAAGTGATTGTTCACATAAGCAATAAATTGGTTCACTTTCTTTGAAATTGTAATCTTTTGCTCTTCAGTCACATAGTTCTATTCTATATTTTCCAAAATATAACTGTTAACAGCGTCTGCATCGCGTTTGTTGTTGCTCCAAACATCCAACAGCACTGCATGACTGCACTTATACACATCTACAACATATGTTTCGCGAAAAGGGGCAAAAAGGGGCAAAAAACATTAATACCTTTTGATTCCAGATATATATGTTAAAAACATACAACTTTAACCTTGGTGATTCTTTGTGCCATACAAAAGTAATATTCGACAGAACACCAGAACTTTTGCTAGTAAGCAATTGAAAATACTCACAAGCAATACATGGGACAATTCAACAACAACACACAATTTTCGGAAAACATGTATTAACGATTAATTTATATACTCTGACTTGCTTTTTCCATAATTAAAAATAAACTCAAAGTTTGCTATGAAGACAATATTTGCGCTGCAAGTTGTTACATTTTTTTCGCCAATTTTCACATTTCAAAGCACGTCTGAATCAGCTGACTTTGAGAGCGCGCCAAAAATAAACGATAACTCGTAAAAATGTTCTTAAATTATTTTTAAGCTATCTTGTTACTAAGGAATCAAAAAATGAAAGCAGCATTAAAATTTCAATCACAAAAAAAAAAAAACATTAATACCAAAATTTCCGGCTTTTTACCCATAGTGCTTTTTTGAAAACGTCAATCCAGTAAAATATGTACACTTTTTGGGCGATGTTTATTTTACACACACGACGCGCGAAGCCAACTACAACCGACAATATAATATATATAAAAAACCGCCGAATCTCGAGTCCCTTCTTGGGCGCCAATGAAACTTCTCTAAGCTTTTTTAGAGAAATCGAACAAACGAAACAATATTAACTATACAATAAAAGGACGCGGAGTTCGACTTCAAAGGTTTTTAATATGTACGAGTAGTGGGCTTCAGTGCATAAACGAAAGTAGACTATAATTTAGGTGAGAGTGGGTCACAGTCCGACCGCACTCCCCGAATTACACGTCGGCATTTGCCGATCGTCTCAACTAAACGACTGAAAAATCTCTAAACGTTTTTAGAGAACGAAATTAAACAAATAAATTGAGACGCGGTGGTTTCGATAATTAAACAATTTTATTGCTGCTGATGGCACACTTATTGCTGCTTCCTTCACGAGAGCGAACTATTTACATACTACTAGAGCGGTGACCACAACTTGGCCACGCACTCTCAAATTTGCCGTCGGCAATTGCCGATCGATTCAAAGCAAAAGAGAGATGACACTTCTTGTGTTCTCTTAACTACTACTTAATGACACTTCTTGTGTTCTCTTAACTATTTCTTAACTACTGTGCTCAAACATTCCGGCCCCGTTGAAGAGCTCCGGTCTTTAACACATCGGGAGTCGGGCCAGCTTATGGATTGGTCGCTTAATTGCGCCTGCTGGTGTTTTTATTTCGGCTACTCGAACCTTGCCGTCCTCCCCTCGAATTGTGCGCGTTACGCGCCCGGTTATCCACTGCTGAGGGGGTGTGTTGTCGTCGTGAACTACCACGACCGCCCCTTCCTCGAGGTTGTCCTCGCCTTTGGCCCATTAAGTTCGCTGCTGGAGGCTGAGCAGGTAGTCCTTGGACCACTTGCGCCAAAAGTGCAGTTTGAGCGCCGACAACTTCATATTTGATCAGTTTTAGAAATGAAATATTTCTTTCTGATGCCGACACCACGAGAGAGTCTGATTTGAGCCCTTTGTAACAGAATCGATGCACATAAGCCATTATGCGAATCAATTTTGGAAAGTTGGAGTGACGATTAATTAGCTCAAAAAAACAATTTGGCTCAGCTTCTGTCAAAGTACATACAACAGCACTTTTTTATCTTCGGAAGATTTGATTTCCGACGCAATTTCAACCAGGTGAAGCTGAGGCCATTGGTCTTCTTCAAGTTTCAAGAAACTTGGCCCATCGAACCATAACGAGCTAACAATCTCGTCTACGTCGGTTCCTCTCGATACTAAATCTGCCGGATTAGCATCTGTTGGAACGTGACGCCACACAATACCTTTCGACAACTACTGAATTTCTGCAGTTCTATTTGCTACAAATGTGCCCAATGTGCCAGAATCGCGTTGTAACCAATACAGCACAATCTGTGAATCCGACCAGAAATTCAAGCTTTCTATATTAAATTTCGATAACGTTGTGGCAATTTGGTGCCAGAGTTTGGCCAGCAAGAGCGCTGCACATAGCTCTAGTCGGGGTATTGTTTTCACGCTTAGTGAAGCTACCCTAGACCCCTTGCAGTAAGCAATGTAATGCCAACGCCTCGGTTGTTGCAAGTTCGAACGTATATGCAACAACCATATGCAACAACATTTTGGCCTTGGTAACAATTGGACACAGCAAACCAAGAGGGTCAAACAAACGAGAAGCTGCAGACAATATGTTGCGTTTCGTTGGCTTAGCCGAAGCAAAACTGTCCACATCGAGATGATATTTAAATATATCCTCTTGAGGTGCCCAGCGCATCCCAAGAGTTTTTACGGAACTCTGGTCATCAATTTTTAGAGTCACTTCTTCGCTACCTTTTGTTTTGAATGACAGATCATTACAATTGGTTGCCCACTTGGCAAGTGGAAAACATCCTGATTCCAATATCTTTTTAACTTCGTTGCAAATAGTGTGAAGTTCTTGTATACTATCTGCTCCTGCCAACATATCATCAACATAAAAGCACTTCTTAATCACATCTGATCCAATAGGATGTGATTGTGCGTGCATGTTGGCTAGCTCAAACAAGCAGCGTATCGCCAGAAAAGGTGTCACAAACTTTGTGAGCTACCCTCGCAACAGCTGACTATGTAAATCTAACTTGCTTATACACACACACGCGCAAACTATGCGTTGTGTGAGCAAACAAACGAAAGTGATCCAAGCGATCCGAAATAAAGCAGGCTAAACTTTTGCTGTAACTACGTTTGTAGGCAGCAATGTAAAATGCGGGGTGCGGGGTATGCAATGCAACAAGAGAATATATGCACACGCACTCTAAGTGGTGTGTGTATCAAACAAACGAAAAGAGAAACAAGAGAAAACGAAGATCAAATCAAACGTTTTCTGCGCTACGTTTGTAGACAGCAATAGAATATGCGGGGTGCGGGGTGACAAAAGGCAAGCGTCGCCAAATGCTAGCGGCGCCGAATGCAAGCGAAAGAGAAGACGCACGATTCAAAGCGCACGCGAAAAAACGGTCCGAGTTCAACGGACGCAACGATGAAAGGAAATATGTATGTAGGTGTGTATGTGCAAACGCAAATATGTACATACATATATGCTTATAACTTTATGTATTAACGGCTGTTATAAAATTCGGGGTTATACATATGTAAATATGTACATATATGCATATGTAGCAAAAGCGAATTTGCAAAAAGACCGCGATAATTTTGCGTTGGCACAATGACACCCACAATTAATGACAATTTGACCACCAGAAGTTTTATATTTAAATAGAAAATGTAAATAAATATTGCCGTTTTGTTTGTTTATCTATGTTTATATCAAGATCATGCAATCGAATATTACTTGCTAGTATATGTATATAAGAGCCAATATATGTGTGTATGTTCATATGTGTATAACTCAGAACTGTTTTGTTCTATTGTATATAATATTTGGCGGTTATTTTTGTGAGGTAGGCGCGAAATAATACTACATATGGCATTAAAGTATTAACATACATACATACATACTAGCTTATATATTTTGCATGCAAATGTTATTAAAGTAAGTGCCAGGAATTGAGCTGTTCACTAATTTTTATAATTTTACGTTGAACAAGCGACAATACAGTAAACTGTAAGCTCAATTTTTGACACTAATACCTGGAGACTGTCTAGGGAATCAATAGACATGGAACGACGGCTATTTTCCATTAGGTCCAGCGGCGACAACAAAAACGGCTTGGCAGTTGGTTCCAGCGGCGACAACAAATACGGCTTGGCAGGCGGCACACTTTGTTATTAAATGTCTTTTTTAATTTAACCCACACACGAACGCGCAAGCAATAGCCAACCAGCACACAATAATTATCAACAATTTAAATTGTTTATTAAACACACCGAAGTCCCTGCTCGGGCGCCAATGAAAAATCTCTAAGTGTTTTTAGAGAGTCGAGAATTAAACAATTAAAAATTGAGACTCGGTGGTTTCGATGATTAAACAATTTTTATTGTTGCTGATGGCACACCTGTGCTGCTTTCTTAGCGAGATCGAACTATAACATACTACTAGAGCGGTGACCACAACTCGGCCACGCACTCTCAAATTTGCCATCGGCAATTGCCTATCGATTCAAAGCAAACGAGAGATGACACTTCTTGTGTTCTCTTAACTACTACTTAATGACACTTCTTGTGTTCTCTTAACTACTACTTAACTACTTATTTTAACATTGAAGAGCTCCAACAGACACCAAGAAACACCTTGTTGTACCCACGACTAAGCATAGACGCTTCAGCTCTCTTCCAAGATCCCTTCTTGGTAGAACACCTTCTCCCGCCTCATTACGGAAAGTTGTAACTCCGTTCACATCTAAGGTTAGTCAGGTGCCAAAAATTTCGGTGCACACTCCTCCAATTGGTCATCAGATATCACTGCCAATACAAATGGCTTCCGATAAGCTCACGCAGTTCGAAGCTAGGATTCATAATTTTCCTACAGCCTCACTTCACACTCACAGAGTGCTTCTTGAGCAGCTTCGATCCATATGGACTGCCGTAGAACAAATATGAACTCTGTTCCAACACATTGTCTCAAACGGTGACGAATGCTGCGGACAAGATCGCCATGCAAATGCGGTATGACCACTGCTACTCCATATACGAGGAACTTGCCTCTCAATTCAATGAGAGTATATAGACCGCAACGGCTCCCACCCCAGCACCTGCAGTACCACAAGTAGCCTTCCACCCACGAAGCTACCGGTCACCACCTTTCGATTCTGAAGTTTTCAGCGGTGACTACCTTAAATGGCCAACTTTCCGTGATCTCTTCACAGCGGTCTACATTTCCGATCCCGGCTTAAGTCAGATCGAGAAATTATTCCATTTAAATGCGAAGACCAGTGGAGAAGCGAAGGCAATCGTTTACAAATCCCCTCTCACGAATGAGGGTTTCTCCTCTGCTTGGAGAAACTTGACGGAGAGGTTCGAAAATAAGAGGTTGTTAGTCAACAGCCAACTTAAGATCCTTTTCAACCTTCCGTCAGTTTCTCACGAGTCTAGACCACACCATAATCAGCACAGAGAACTGGGATTGCCTTCTAGTCTTCCAATGCTCGTCTAAACTCCCAAGGCTGACGTTGTCACTTTGGGTGCAGTCAGTACTAAACAAGGCTGAAATTCCGTCGTGGAAGGAAATGTCAGATTTCCTTTCAGAGCGCTATCGCACATTAGAGGCGATAGAGGACGTTCAACCCAGTACAAGCGCACAGACGAGTCCCAAACTTGCTCGAAAGAAGCCTCCTACGAGGAAGGTCAACTCTTTTGAGACCAAGGTTGTAGGAAAACCACAAACCTGCAAACTTTGCTCAAAGGAGAACCATCCTACACGTCTGTGTCCGCGCTTTCTCCAAATGGCTGTTGATGAAAGGTCAAATTTCATCAAACAGCAGAAGATGTGTCTGAACTGCTTCGCAAGAGGACATATCCTTAAAGATTGCACGAGTCAACATAATTGTTTTAAGTGCAAGGGTCGCCACAATACACTCCAGCATCGTGGCACCCCTCCTACCGGGCCCTCTTCAGCAGATTCTACACCATCTCCCAATTCTAAAATACAGTCCACTTCTCCAACGACTAACATTCAGAATTACTTCACGGCGAACACACAAGGTGTTCTGCTCGGCACTGCTCTTATAAATATTTACCATTTCGGCTTTTAATGTGTATCGTACACAGAAATAAGTTATAGTATTCACAGCTAAGAAGCAGCGAAGGATGGTGATCGAGAATATTGATGATAGATTCGCCTAGAGAAGGCCTCTCTTGATATCGATACTCGTGTAAGCTAACGAGTTCGATCACACTATTGTACGATGCTGAGAGTTGCCACAGTACCCCCCTCCTAGAGTACCAGTTAGGAAAGGTATCTCGCTGGGAGTATGACTCGTCGTCCAGATCTCGATACCTGCGTGGCAGGTTGAGCGATTAGTGTTTTCCTTTGCTCCTGTATTCGAGGAGGTTCCTCTTTGAAGATGTATGCTGGTTAAAGACAGTCGATAGAAACAATATTGTCCTTTATGCGACCTTTGAGAGTAAAGTATTTGTCGTGTTTCGCTATTACTTCAAACGGACCCTCGTAGTTAGGTTCTAACGGAGTTTTAACTCGATCCACTCTGACGAAGACGTGCTGCCAATGATTTAGATCGGAATGAATAAACTCTTGAGGCTTGTGATGGTGCACTGGCTTAGTAGTTGGCAGCTGCGATATAGTTTTCCGAAGAGCCTCGATGAACTCAGACTCGGTACGATTTTCAGTGCTTGATGAAAAAATTCGCCAGGATATCGCAGTGTTGTGCCGTACACCATTTCGGCTCGACTTAACCCGATGTAGTCTGTGATCGTGGTGCGTAGTCCTAGTAGGATGAGGTGCAATGCAGTGCTCCAGTTGATTGAATCAGAACATTTTATGGCAGTTAATGTTCTGTGCCATCGTTCGACCATGCCGTTAGCTTGTGGTGGTATGCTGTCGTGCGTAGATGTTTAAAAGCACAGATTTTAAAAAGCTCTTGGAACAGTGTGGACTCGAACTGCCGTCCTAAATCCCTTGTGATGTGGAGCGGGATTTCATAGAGCGCGAACCAGCCAGAAATCAGTGCACTGGCAACTGACTGTGCTGTGATGTCAATTAAGGGAATCGCAGCAGGCCATCGTCAGAAGCGATCGATGCACGTAAGACAGTATCGATATCCGTTCGAAGAAGGCAGTGGGCCAACGATATCTATATTGATGACCTCGAAGCGAGCGTCGCAGGCGGCATACTCTCCAAGTGGCGATTTGGTATTGCGCTGGACTTTGGCTTTTTGGCACGGGATACAAGAACGTACGATTTTGGCAACATACTTTGCCATGCGAGGCCAAACGTACTGTTTGCTAACCAACTTGTTCGTTGCCTTAACTCCTGGATGGCATAGCGAATGTGGGCCTTGGACTACCGTTGGGCGTAGGTACCTGGGCACAAACGGGCGTACCTGTTTATTGTTAACGTGGCAGTACTATTGTTTGTTTGAGCCTGGAATAAACAATTTCGTTAGTGATATGGTATTTTCTAGGTTAAACTTAAGCAGAGATTGTAGTTCGTCATCGCTTTCCAATTCTAGTGTCTCGTCAAAATCAATGTGTTTGATGGCGTCGATGCGTGAGAGAAGGTCAGCGACGTTGTTTTTCTCTCCCGAGATGTGCTGAATGTTGGTGCTGAATTGGCTAATAAAATCCAGTTGCCGGGAGCGTCGTGGTGATGCCTTCTCACTATTTTGAATGAAAGCGAACATCAGCGGTTTATGGACGGTGAAGATTACAAAATTTCTGCCCTCCAGTGCGTACTTGAAATGCAGAATGGCCTGATAAATAGCGGTGAGCTCTCTATCGTAGCTGCTATACTTCTTTTGCGCCGATGAAAATTTCTTGGAGAAGAAACCCAGTGGCTGTGTTTGTCCGTTGACGATCTGATGTAACACGGCACCCATAGCATCGTCCGATGCATCGGTGGTCAACATTACTTGGGGAATTTGGTGCCATGTAGTTCAGCAACGTAGCATTTGCGAACTCGTTTTTACAGGCGTCGAACGCGTGATCGGCTTCTGTAGACCAGAGTATCGCTGTTTTGTCGTTTTTTTTATTACCTTGAATCAGTGTCTGGAGTATGTGTTGATTATCAGCCGCACGTGGGATAAACGGCCGATAGAAGTTGATACCCAGCCATACCCAGAAACTTTTTCAGATCCTTAGCGATAAGCGGTTTTTTAAAGTGACGAATGGCTTCCACTTTAGATTCAGATGGTTTTAAACCGTGCTGGCTGATGTCATGACCCAGGAACGTGAGTTGCGACTTTTCGAACTGACACTTCTCGAAGTTCACGGTGAGTTGTGCCTTTCGGAGGCGGTCGAGGACTATGCGGAGGTGCGTCTCGTGCTGCGCTACGGACTCTGAATCGATCAAAATGTCATCGATGTTTGCGAAAGCAAAATCGAGGCCCTGTATGACGTCGTTTGTGTACCGCTGAAAAGTCTGCGCTGCATTTCGCAAGCCGAACGTCATGAACAAGAATTCGAATAACCCAAAAGCCGTGATAATGGCCGTTTTGGGAATATCTTGCGGCTCGACAGGAATCTGGTGATATGCTTTTTGCAGGTCGATTTTAGATAATATATTCTTAGCGTATAGTATGCTCGTTACATTCAGTATGTACGGAATCGGATATCGATCAGGCACTGTTACTTTGTTTAGAGTTCGGTAGTCTCCGCATGAACGCCATTCTCCGTTCGCTTTCTTTACCATGTGTAAAGGGCTTGACCAGTTTCTCTTTGATGGACGACATATTCCTTTATCCAAAAGATAGGAAAACTCGCTCTGCGCTCCTTTGAGTTTATCCACTGCCAGTCGTCGTGCACGAGCGTGAGTGGGCGGTCCATTTGTCGTGATAAAATGGGGTACTTTTTGATGTTATTAACAGCCTGTTTGAATTGATCGTTGCCAGATCTCGATATTCGTGAAGTAGCTTGGCGTGTTGGTTGCACGCATCGTAGGATCAAATCCGAGCTATTTCATGCGGAGGCGTGCCACAGGTCTGATTCGGATAGCGTTGCTCGATCGATAAGCTTATGTCGCTTAATGTCAACGAGCAAGTTGAAGTATTGAAGAAAATCGGATCCAATAATAGCGCAATTGACGTTAGCTACCACGAAAGTCCAAACAAAATATCGTCTTAGTCCGAGTGATAATGTTATGCGTTTTTCTCCATAGGTTTGTATCATTTAGCCATTGGCTGCAAAAAGAAGCTTTGTAGTGGGTATTGATTTTGCATTGTCGATAAGGAATTTTATTTTGGAAAAGTTGTCGCTGATGCTGAGGCGGGCAATTGTGCAGTGGCCGTCTTCGAATTTGCCTTCCGAATCCGAAGGCTGCGTTAGTTTTTTGTTTGTGACGAAAAATAGCATGATTGGCGGCATTTCCGGGCGTCGCTACCGAATTTGCTGTGGTACCAACACATGCTTGAGGTTTGCCCTGCGTCTTGGGTTGTGGCGCTGCTGCTGCGCCTTGTTGATGTGGATCGATTGTTCTTGCGAGAACTGTTTTTGAGTAGGGCGTTTATCTGTCGGTCGTCAACAGCAGTGTTGCGGGGTGGTAAAGACTTAGAACTGTAGTCAACCGTGCGTACATTGTGAAAGTCGCCAACATCTACTACTTTATCTGCCAACTTAGCCAAGTCTGATAGGCTGGCGTCCGATACCTGCAAGATATTGCACTTGTGTTGGTAAGCGCTGCATCCAAAGTGCTTTTAAGAAGCTTTCATTAACTTTATTTGCGGCGAGCGAGCTTAACTTATTAAGCAATTGTGAAGGACGCTTATCACCAAGGTCGATCTCCGATATTAACTTCTGGATTTTTTTCTGTTTGCTTTTACAGAAGCGTTCCAGAATGCAAGATTTTAAGTTTTCGTATTTGCCTATGCTTGGCTGGTTAACGACTGCGTCGGAATACCACCAAAACGGTGGTATTTTTACAGCCACGCAGTTGATTGCAGCGTCGGGAACACGAGCAACGGGATCGTGAAAAACGTCGGCGTCGTGTTCCATGGCGTCGTTGGTTGACAAAATTGACGCGGATTTTCGGGTGTATGTATATAGTGAATTCACGTCGGGGTCACCAATTTAATGTGTATCGACACAGAAATAAGTTCTAGTATTTATTCATGAATTTACATAGACTGAATTTATTAGTGCAGGCCAATCGTGATATTGATACTCGTATAAGCTATTGTAAGTTGCTGAGAGTTGCCACAGGCTTAACTTATAAGGCACATGCACTGATCGATCCTGGATCAGAAGCTACGTTCATTTCCGAATGGATGTTAAACATCATACAGCCCTCCTATCAATCCGTTCAAGTTCAAGTAGCTGGCTTAAATTAAGCCAATTCAGCCAATCCACAAAAAGTTGTGCCACTTTGCCTTTGTTCTCCCCCAATTAGCAGGTAAACTTCAATCCTACACAATTTCACAAGAACTTCTGAAGGACTAGCCAAACCTCCAACGCGCTGATCCGCACATCCACCAGAACTCTCAGATACACGTGCTCCTAGAAGCTGATATTCTCCCATCTATCATAAAGAGTGGCTCTGTATCCAAAATTTGTGGAACTCTGCTCGGTCAAGAGACCATATTCGACTGGGTTCTCACAGGACCAGTAACCAAACCGAATCTTTCGACCGTAGTATTCTTCACCATAAGGATCAATATCAGCAAAAAGCAACGGCTTGATGATCTTCTCACCAAGTTTCCGGTTGTGGAAGATCTACCAGCCAAGCTGGTAAAAGTTTCATAATCAGAGAGTGAAAGCAACTTTTTTTTGCACCACTTCCAAAGAGGGCAGATATGTCGTCACTTTCCCATTCAAAAATCCTGAAACTTTCAAATTAGGACATTCAAGGTCCAATCGCACTCGCTCAGTTTCTGAGGAACGAATATCGTTTAAAGAGGAACTCTCCTTTAAAAGAGCAGCACGACTCCACTATTCAGGATTATTTAGATTTAGGCCATATGAGGCCTGTCTCTCCGAGTAACGACTGCTACAATTATTATCTCCCTCATCAAGCTGTTTTCAAACCTGAGAGCACCAGTACAAAAGTTCGCGTTGTTTTTCAACGCCCGCAGTCCGTCCTCCAATGGGAAGAACTTGAAAGCAAAGACTCTAGGTATACGCTGGCAAGCGATTTCGGACGAGTTACTTTTTTGCCCACTCCGAAGCTATATATATATAAGTTATATTTATATTTATATATATTATATCCCTATATATATATATACATATAATATATATATTTTGTATCCAGCTTCTCCTTTCAAAATAAGTGAGATGGCACCACCCAAAGCGCACATCGAAGCCAAATGGATTGAGCTCCTTTAGATGCCGCGTCTGCAGAGTAATCCATGGCTGTGAAGAAGCGTGTTCGGGCAGTGTTAATTAACAAATACTGCCCGTACTGCCTTGCCCATGAACACTCTAAGGGTTCATGTCGCAGTGGCGGCACCTGTCGCACTTCCGGCAAGGGCCATTATACGCTTCTTTATCTCCCAATCACCACTCCAGACGAGACGCAGAACGCTGTCCCATTCACGCCGCCTCCTTCACCTCCAGAGTCTCTGGCGACAACATCCAAGGCGTTTAGCTTATTGTGAGCAGAAGGTGGTTGATGATCAAGTTAATGAGTGGCTTGAGGCAAACATCATAAAGCTGAGTACCTCAGAATATGCTTTACCAGTTGTCCTAGTGGCAAAAAAGAATGGAAAGAAACGTCTCTGTTGTGATTATAGAAAGCTGAATCAGAAAATATGTTAGTGAGAGACAATTTTCCTATGGTACAAATGGATAGTGTGATTGAAAAGCTGCAGGGATTTCAGCTTTTCAATACATTACATTTGACTACTGGATACTTCAATGTACCAGTAGAGACGGAAAAGTGCTTTCTAGGATCTAGGGGAAAGGAAATCGGACGTATGGTCCTCGGTGTATACCGAGTCCTTTTTGTCTTAAATAACTGACGGCAGCGGCTGGGCCGGCTGGCTAGTTGTTGGCGCAAATGCGGGGAGTAATACAATGTTTCAGCTGGCATCTCGCATCTACTTTCGCTGCTCAGTTGACCTTGGAGCCTGGTTATGCACCTAGGCGTCCAAGTTCACTGACTTGCGTCTGCTCCAAAAGTTCCAATAAGTATTATGTGGTTAATCCCTACTGTCATACATACGGAACTTTGGCACAGTCGTAGATGTCGGTGCTCAAGCCTCGCATATGTAGCACCCCCGCACTCTTGCCTCAGTACTTATATTAAGGCATAGTTTAAATAAAACGCTCCATATCTTCTTCTTTTCTTTAATTTTTTTCTTTAAACAATTGCCCTACCTACACCGTAGCCTGATCTGTTCTTTGATTTTGTTATCTCCTTTTCTTATTTTTTCTAAGTTTCCCTGCTTACTAGTTATTCGCTCACCCCTGTTTAACTCGTCGATCAGTCTCAGTCCAGCGGCGATTCTTCGGCTGCTGCGGCGTTCTTGTTGTTTTGCTTTCCTGCGTGGCGCTTCGTTCCTTTGATGGCCTCTCGATGGCGGTCCTGTTGTTGTTGTTTTCATTTTTCTTCCCGCGCTGACACGAACGAGGATTTCCGGCACTTTCACTGATCACGACTTTTTGCAGGTTCGCCCGGCTCACTGGTCTTATTCGAAATATCCTTCCTCCTTCTAATGCCAGTTTCACCTCCTCTGCAGTCGACGTCGCGCGGCTTAGATTTGCCCGTGTTTTGTTGATTGTGCGAACTTTTCTCTTCCGGTGTATTTAGTTCGCACGTGTATGTGTGTATGTGATACGCTTTGCTCTCGGTGCGCTCTCGTGTCGCTCGCCGCTCAGTTGCAGTTGCCGTCGCTCAGGTGCACTCGCTTGTGTGCGAACTTTTCTCTCTGGGTGTGTGTTTTTTCGTTTGAGCTTGCGCTCTGGCTGCGCTTGCGCTCTCTTCTTTTAAGCTTCGCTCACGTTTTGTTGTGTGCGTGGCCGTCGCTTGCGCTTGCTCTGTGTGTGGGTGCGTTTTCTTCCGAGCGCGGCCATCACTGGCGTTCGTTCTGTGTGTGGGTGCGTTCTCTTCCATGCGCGGCCGTCGCTTGCGTTCGTTCTGTGTGTGGGTGCGTTCTCTTCCGTGCGCGACCGTCGCTTGCGTTCGTTCTATGCATGGTCATCGCTCTCTTCGTTGCTTGTGCTCACTCGTCTTGCCCTTGACCGACTTCATTGAACTTAATAACTATTGCCTCCTTGGCGATTTCTAATCTAAAATACCTTCGTGGTAATACTTAAAAATAAATTACAAAATAAAAAAAAGGAAAATAAGCAAATAAATAAAGATTTCTGTGCTGAGGTCGTCTTCGTCGATGACGTCTTCGGGTGCGTTCGGTGGAAGGTCCAAGTTCTCCTCCTCCTGGAGGTGCATCGGCATTTCGTTGAGCCTTAGCTCCACGTCTCGTCGACGGAGTTGGCGGCGGTTTCGATTGGTCATTTCTTCGTGCTTATGGCTGTGAGGAATAAACACGGTTATCACTCTGTACTACTGCCCTATCCGGCTACGCCCTATGGAACAGTGCTACGATGGATAATCTTACGTGGTATGACATAGGTCCTTAATTCTACTTTATAATTAACCTCCCTCGCTGATGCTGTTTTCGGGATCCGCGTGGAAAGGTTTTAGGTCCGCAATGTGTGCGGAGCGCTCTTTCCTGGTCTCCTTCTCGCTGTTGACGGACGATGTTTGCTGAGATAAATTGAATCACTTTATAGGGTCCCTCGTATTTCGACGCGAGTTTTGCGGCGAAGCCTTCTGCGGCCTTAGAAAGGACGTGTTGTTTCAGGAGGACCAACATGCCTATCCTGGGCCGCCATTCACGGCGTCGGAGGTTGTGGGGACGACTCTGCTCCGCGCATGCCCGAGTTGCGTTTTCCCTGGCGGCCTGAAATATTTGCTGAAGCTGCTTCGCCCTCAGTTCTGGATTTTGGAGATTTTGGCCGGTATCTCCAGTAACCTCGTCGTAGAGTGCTCCAGGTAACCGCGGTTCTCGTCCCATGACGATGGGTTGAAACCCGTCGTATCCGAGACGCTGCTGTTGACGGCGAGAGTTATTTCTGGCAATAACACGTCCTATGTGCTCTGTGGTCCGTCGATGAACTGTCCGATCATTGTTTTTACTGTTCGGTTTGCGCGCTCTGTAGGATTCTGTTGGGGCTTTACGGCGCAGTATGTTCCAGCTTCATTCCGGCCCTCTTGCAGAATGCGGTGAACGAACGGCTGGTAAATTGTGTGCCGTTGTCGCACACAAATGTCCGTGGAGTCCCGAACCGACTGAGGATACGTTCTCGTAAGGCTTTTTCCAGATGCGGTGCTGTAGCCTTCCGTAGGGGTATCAGTTCAATCCATTTAGAGATCAAGTCGAAGAACACCATGAAGATGGTGTTCCCTTCTTTGATCTCAGGAGTGGAACTAAAATATTGAGAAAATTTCTATGCGCACGGGGAACTAATTCAGATCAATTTTCTTAGACATATAATTGTAAAATTTACTCTCTATCACATGATGGTACGTGGACGTAATTGACTGTCCATAGTCATTTCTGTTTATACATACTGGGTGTTTCGATATTTTAATCACTCACAAAATCCGCTTTATGCTGTCGTAGGGCACTCCGATGCAGGAGCTGTTGAGCTGTCGGTCCAAAGATACTTAAATCATTATGGTAGATTACAAATATTAGATGATTGTGATAGTTCCTCATGAGCACATTTTTACAATTTTAAACTTTTTATAGGAAATACAAATTAATTAATACTATTGTTAAAATGTAATTTTGTAGATATATTTCAAATAGACGAAAGATTCTGGATTTTATGGCAGTGCCATGTCAAGTGGGCGTGCGTTGCACATCCACCAAGTTGCAGACCTACGTTTATTGGGCACCAAGTTGACCAATCTTACGTGTATCTGACAATGAGTGATATTGACCGCAAGAAATCGTTTTGCTGTAACAATCACAACGATTAGTTTACAAATTGCACGGGATTAGACACAAATATCACCTTTTTCTCGTGTTTGTGGTGGCGGCTATAGGATCTTCCTTCCTTCTGGGGGATCGTAGGTGGAGACGAAAATCTTTTGGCAAGGTGTAACCGACGCGAAAAACAATTCGAATATAAAAAAGACAATGCGGGGTGCGTGGTGATCACTTCACTTGGTGTATATTTTTCAACTGTTTTTACATAATCTATGTAGTTTTACTTAAACCTAACTTAACATAAATACTTGTATGTAGGATAAAAGAGCGCGAGAGCCCTTGGTGACTCTCGCACTGTTTACGCAGCTGCCTATGCTGCCTACTTTTCGGCGGCTAGTTTCGGCGTAAACATTCCGCCCCCCTTGCAATACTATTGCAAATAGATGTGGCCGGAATCTTTTTGGAGGCCGCTGGAGGGGCTTGAGTGGCGATGGCGGACTACGTCTTGAAGACACCGGATAGTACCCAGCCAAACAGAGTGTTCTGGGCCAACGGCAGCCCACCGTGGGACGGAACAAGGCCTGGGAGGATCACGTCGCCATAGACGTCGGCCCCCAGAGCAATGGAGACTCTGCTTGGCACATGGCACCGATTGTCCGCCAGCGTAATGCCCGGGTATTGAGTCTGGAGCTCCTTCCCGACATTCTGAGCCGGAGTCCTGATCTGAACTTCCTCCATCTTCAGAGTCACTGGGATGGAGAATGCTGGCGAACAAGGTTTGGCAAAATCCATCTTCAGCGGAAAGGCCAAAGGCTTTTGCCAATGAGGTGGGCATGCGGCTGTGTGGACTGCAAGCGTCCAACAACACACGCACCTCGAAAATTTTGCCGGCCACGTCCAGGTTCACGATGGCCGTCGGCAGCATGCTGATTGCCACCGAGGGTATTGTCGCCAGGGACTCTGGAGGTGGAGGAGGCGGAGTGGATGAAACAGCGTTCTACGCAGCCAGACGCAGGAACCGTGTGCACTTTTTCAAGGCATGGACTCCTCTGCAGACGCGACATCTGAACGAGTTCCCTCCTTTTGGCTGCGATGGTGTGTTTGCTTTTGGCGGTGCTATCTCAATTATCTGGAAAGGAGGTGGATACAAAATATATATATTATATGTGTATATAAATTGGATACATACATATATATAACTTATATATATATATAGCTTCGGAGTGAGCAAAGGAGAACTCATCCAAATTCGCTTGCCAGCGTATACCTAGAGTCTTTGCTTTCAAGTTCTTGGTGGACGGACTGGGGGCGTTGAAAACAACGCGAACTTTCGTAGTGGTGCTCTCAGGTTTGAAAACAGCTTAATGAGGGAAATAAAAATTGTTGCAGTCGTTACTCGGAGAGACAGGCCTCATATGGCCTAAATCTAAATAATCTTGAATAGTGGAGTCGTACTGCTCTTTTAAAGGAAAGTTCCTCTTTAAACGATATACATTCCTGAAAAACTGAGTGAGTGCGATGGACCTTGAGTGTCCTAATTCGAACGGTTCAGGATTTTTGAATGAGAGAGTAACGACATATCTGCCCTCTTTGTAAGTGGTGCAAAAAAGTTGTTTTCACACTCTGATTCTGAATCATTTACCAGCTTGGCTGGTAAATCTTGCACAACCGGAAATTTGGTGAGAAGATCATCAAGCCTTTGTTCTGTGCTGATCTTGATCCTCGTTGAAAAGGAGGAAATGGTCGTAGGATTCGACTTGGCTACTGGTCCAGTGAGGACCCAGCCGAATATGGTCTCTTGACCGAGCAGGGTTCCACAAATCTTGGATACAGAGCCACTCTTCATGATAGATGGGAGAATATCGGCTCCTAGGAGCACGTCTATCGGAGAGCTCTGGTGGAAGTGCGGATCAGCGAGTTGGAGGTTTGGCAGGTCCTTCAGAAGTTCTTGTGAAATTGAGTAGGATGGAAGGTTACCTGCCAATTGGGGGAGAACAAAGGCTTCAGTTTTTAGCTGTAACCTGGGAATGAGCGGGGAGCCAATCTGGAAGTGCCACAACTTTTTGTGGATTGGCTGAGATGGCATGATTTAAGCCAGCTACTTGAACTTGCACGGCTTTGTAGGAGGGCTGTATGATGTTAAACATCCGTTCGGAAATGAACGTAGCCTCTGATCAAGGATCGATCAGTGCACGTGCCTTATAAGTTAAGCCCAAAAGGCAAATATTTATAAGAGTCGTGCCGAGAGAACACCTTGTGTGTTCGCCGTGAAGTAATTCTGAATATTAGTCGTTGGAGAAGTGGACTGTATATTAGAATTGGGAGATGGTTTAGAATCTGCTGAAAAGGGCGCGGTAGGAGGGGTGCCACGATGCAGGAGTGTATTATGTTGACTCGTGCAATCTTTAAGGATATGTCCTCTTGCGAAGCAGTTCAGACACATCTTCTGCTGTTTGATGAAATTTGACCTTTCATCAACAGCCATTTGGAGAAAGCGCGGACACAGACGTATAGGATGGTTCTCCTTTGAGCAAAGTTTGCAGGTTTGTGGTTTTCCTACAACCTTGGTCTCAAAAGAGTTGACCTTCCTCGTAGGAGGCTTCTTTCGAGCAAGTTTGGGACTCGTCTGTGCGCTTGTACTGGGTTGAACGTCCTCTATCGCCTCTAATGTGCGATAGCGCTCTGAAAGGAAATCTGACATTTCCTTCCACGACGGAATTTCAGCCTTGTTTAGTACTGACTGCACCCAAAGTGACAACGTCAGCCTTGGGAGTTTAGACGAGCATTGGAAGACTAGAAGGCAATCCCAGTTCTCTGTGCTGATTATGGTGTGGTCTAGACTCGTGAGAAACTGACGGAAGGTTGAAAAGGATCTTAAGTTGGCTGTTGACTAACAACCTCTTATTTTCGAACCTCTCCGTCAAGTTTCTCCAAGCAGAGGAGAAACCCTCATTCGTGAGAGGGGATTTGTAAACGATTGCCTTCGCTTCTCCACTGGTCTTCGCATTTAAATGGAATAATTTCTCGATCTGACTTAAGCCGGGATCGGAAATGTAGACCGCTGTGAAGAGATCACGGAAAGTTGGCCATTTAAGGTAGTCACCGCTGAAAACTTCAGAATCGAAAGGTGGTGACCGGTAGCTTCGTGGGTGGAAGGCTACTTGTGGTACTGCAGGTGCTGGGGTGGGAGCCGTTGCGGTCTATATACTCTCATTGAATTGAGAGGCAAGTTCCTCGTATATGGAGTAGCAGTGGTCATACCGCATTTGCATGGCGATCTTGTCCGCAGCATTCGTCACCGTTTGAGACAATGTGTTGGAACAGACTTCATATTTGTTCTACGGCAGTCCATATGGATCGAAGCTGCTCAAGACGCACTCTGTGAGTGTGAAGTGAGGCTGTAGGAAAATTATGAATCCTAGCTTCGAACTGCGTGAGCTTATCGGAAGCCATTTGTATTGGCAGTGATATCTGATGACCAATTGGAGGAGTGTGCACCGAAATTTTTGGCACCTGACTAACCTTAGATGTGAACGGAGTTACACCTTTCCGTAATGAGGCGGGAGAAGGTGTTCTACCAAGAAGGGATCTTGGAAGAGAGCTGAAGCGTCTATGCTTAGTCGTGGGTACAACAAGGTGTTTCTTGGTGTCTGTTGGAGCTCTTCAATGTTAAAATAAGTAGTTAAGTAGTAGTTAAGAGAACACAAGAAGTGTCATTAAGTAGTAGTTAAGAGAACACAAGAAGTGTCATCTCTCGTTTGCTTTGAATCGATCGGCAATTGCCGACGGCAAATTTGAGAGTGCGTGGCCGAGTTGTGGTCACCGCTCTAGTAGTATGTTATAGTTCGATCTCGCTAAGAAAGCAGCAAATGTGTGCCATCAGCAACAATAAAAATTGTTTTATCATCGAAACCACCGCGTCTCAATTTTTAATTGTTTAATTAAAATGAAACCCAAAAACCGCAGCTCACCCAGCTAATATAGAAATTTTAAATAAATAATTCGAAGCCGTTGGCGAAAAGGCCCGAGGTCTGCCCGAACGACTGCCCTGGACCATTATACTCCCCAGTATGTAAATCCTGCTCAGTGCGAAGAAACTAAAAGATAAGTGCGAAGACCAGCGCCGGCCCCACCTGAGCTCATAGGCCGGACATCAGCAGCAGAAAGACAGCATCGAAGCCAACGAAGAAGCCTCAGCGTAGCCAAGACGGCGACAACCAGCTGACGCGGATGACATCTTTAACATAACATGGCAACAACAACATCTTCAACTTTAAATTAATATTAATATTATAAGAAAAAAATTTGTAAAATTGTGCGGAACTATATGAAACAATAGGCAGGAAAACTTGTAAACCGAAATGCAATATTATAAGAAAAATTTTGTAAAATTGTGTGGAACCATATCCGCTCGATTAGAAGTATAGCCCGTAAAGCTATACAAATCAATAGGCAGGAAAAATTGTTAAGGTAAATGCAAAGTAACGCAAAAGGAAAATTTACCGACAATACAACACAAAGCTATAAATACAAAATAAATAAAGTAACGCAATAGGAAAATTTATCGACAATACAATACAAAGCTATTTTATATAGATGCCCAAGATGGCAATTGTAGACGTAAAGTCAGTGGACTCCACAGTAAATGTTATTAATAAAGTGGAGACAAATAAAAATGATTTCGATTTAATACATATCCAGTTAATAATAATTGTTGTAAGAATGTGCACAAATCAGAGACCGTAAATAACTGTTATGGGTATAGAAAATATCCCTATGAAGGGATCATCCTAAAAATTTTTCAAGGACGCCAAAAATCTTATAAAAATCCCATTATATCAATAATATAATAAACATATATTTTGCAACGGTTATTAAAAATATCTTGTAATAACTGTTATTTGTGAATTTTAAAAATAGTATAGCCCGTAAAGCTATACAAATCAATAGGCAGGAAAAATTGTTAAGGTAAATGCAAAGTAATGCAATAGGAAAATTTACCGACAATACAACACAAAGCTATAAATACAAAATAAATATATATATGCCCAAGATGGCAATTGTAGACGTTAAGTCAGTGGACTCCACAGCAAATGTTATTAATAAAGTGGACACAAATAAAAATGATTGTAAATAATTGTTGTAATAATGTGCACAAATCAGAGACCGTAAATAACTGTTATGGGTATAGAAAATATTCTTATAAAGGAACCATCCTAAAAATGATCCGAGAATGCCGAAAATCTTATAAAAATCCCATTATATCAATAATTTAATAAACATATATTTTGCAACTGTTATTAAAAATGTCTTGTAATAACTGTTATTTATGAATTTTAAAAATAGAAGTTGCAAATGTGAAGACAATTGTCTAATGTTTAAATTATTTATTGCGGTCTTTTCAATTTTTTTACAATGTGTTTCCTTCGCGCTCTTAAACGATAGTGACGCTCTTCTCTCTCGTGTTCCACAACACTATCCTATCGATGCGATAGTGACGCTCTCTCAATCCCGTCTTATACAACACTACCCCATCGATAGGGTTTCCGATAACTCAATTAGTTTACAATAGGGTCAATAAGGTCACACTTGATAACATAAGGCTTAACATAATAGAGTATATCTTAACAGCTCGGCCATTCTGACATTTTGATCGACCCGATCAAAAATCTTTTACATGATAAATTTAAAGTTAACGTTAAGTTAAAGTTAATCACTCTCGACATTGACTCTCCAATCTGCCCACTTTCTTAATCTTCTTCTTTCTTCTAAAATACCTTCAAACGGCATTTGTGTTACTGGACAATTTTCTATATCTGTTACAACGTATCTATCATTTGGTAAAACCTTTTTAATAATATATGGGCCTTTATATTTTGCTATAAATTTCTTATTTGTCCCAATAGTTGTATGGACATTTCGAACCACCACAAAATCGTTACTGGAAAATTTCTCATGAGGTTTATATTGATTTTTGTGAGTCTCTGAACTTTTTGATTGAGAAATTTTAAGTTTTTCAAATGAATTGAATAAAAATTTCATAACTTGAAATTTTGTAACCGTAACGTTTTGATGCCGAAGCTGCTTTTTTCGGCTTGGCAGTTGCAGTCTTTGGCTTGGGTGCTTTTGCCTTAGCTGCGCCTGCCTTTGCTTTTGCTCTTGTGGGCTTGGCTTTAACTGTTCCTGATTTCTTAGCATCCTTAGCTTTAACTTTCTCTGATTTCTTTTTCTCTGCAGATTTTTTGGTAGCTACAACCTTTGATGGCTTTTTTATCAGCTAGTCCTTGGGTTTTCTTACTGTTAGATGTTTTCTTCTTTTTAGCTGCAGTCAGTAGAGTTACCTTTTTAGTTTTTGTCGGGAGCAGAACCCGAACTTTATTTTATATTTAAATGTAAATGCTTCGCGCCACTGTTTGTTTTGATTACAACTCTGTTATGACTCTGTTATGTACATGGAGTCGCATTGGAGACCATACGCTCAATTGAGCCGACTGAACACAACTATACTACTGCTCTTAATCTGCTTCGTAATCGATTCGATAATAAGTTGTTTCATTTCCAGGCACACGTAAAGGCAATTTTTGGGCTTAATGGTGTGGAGAAGGGCTCGGCTATTGGCTTGCGGACGCTCAGTGACAAAATGAACTCACATTTAAGAGCCATCAACACGTTAGCAGATCCGGTTCAAATCTTGGATGGATTTTTGATTTATGTCGTCGCTCAGAAACTTGATCAACGCACGCGTGAGCGATGGGAGGAGTCAATTGGACCCAACGAACTTCCAGCATGGAAAACAATGGCCTCGTTTTTGGAAAAAGGATGCAGAGCTATGGAAAACGTCGAAAATGCTATGGTAACACTAACACCTAGCAACCAGGTGGGAAAATCATCAAATAAATCTTCGAAAAACTCTCTTATTACTTTGTCTTCGTCCTCAACATCGAACACAAAGCCAACATGCGCATTTTGTGATTCTGGGGAACATTATATTTCAAAATGTACTCGATTTTTGAACCTCTCGCCCAATTTGCGCTATAAGGAAGCTAAGAAATTGCACTTACGCTTAAATTGCTTGCGCAAGGGGCACACGCTGCAACAGTGCAGAGCAGGTAGCTGCAAACAGTGCCAATCGAGGCATCACACGCTATTGCATATATCAACCAACTCTGCACCCAGCTCCTCCCTGGCAGATTCAAGTCAGGCCTCATCGTCGCTAATATCTAGATCGGTTTCATGCCCTCCACACCAAGCCTCAAATGATATGCCTGATGACTACGTGTTGCTAGCTACGGCCATAGTTACAGCATATCGGACAGCAAACTGATTCTGCAGGAAACCAAACTGGGTTGGACGGTATCTGGCGGGATTTCACATTCAAACATTAAGCGTTCATCGCTAGTTTCTCTTACTAAGGCGACAACTCAACAAATTCAAGACTCTTCGCTCGAAGATTTAGTCAAACGGTTTTGGGAGATCGAAAACTATGCTTCTTCAGCTTCGGCCTCTGAAGAGGACTCCTTTTGTGAGGATTTCTTCAAGCAAAATCACACTTGTCTTGAAAATGGACAATACTCGGTCAAGCTTCCATTTAAAACAGATGTTTGCATGCTCGGAAATTCTTACCATCGCGCCTTGCGCAGATTTAGGGGCTTGGAGACAAAGCTGGCCAAAGATCCCAACATCAAATCGCAATACGCTGCATTTATTCAAGAGTACCTCAGGTTAGGTCACATGTCTCTTGTTTCTGATAAGTGCAAAGCACCCAAATTTTACTTGCCGCACCACTGCATCCATAAGCTCGATAGCACAACAACAAAACTTCGGGTTGTCTTCGATGGATCGGCAAAATCCACCTCTGGTTACTCTCTGAATGATCTATTGCTGGCAGGACCCACAATTCAAGCCACAATATTCACTACATTGCTCAGATTCCGATTCTTCAAAATAGCTCTTTGCGGAGATATATGCAAAATGTACAGATGTGTCAAAGTTTCTCATCCTGATGAATACTTACAGATAATTTTATGGCGCGATAACTCAGAAGACGACATAAAGGCATACAAATTGGACACACTCACATATGGTACCAAATCCGCAGCGTTTTTGGCAATAAGGACTATGCATCAGCTAGCACTTGATGAGGAGGAAACGTTCCCTATTGGCTCGAGGATCGTTCAGAGAGACTTCTACGTAGACGACCTTATGTCTGGTGAAGACAGCATTGAAGAAGTAGTGGAAATTAAACGCCAGGTCAAGGGGCTACTCAGCCGTGGCAAATTCCCCCATACGCAAATGGTGCTCTAATGAATCAGCCGTACTCGATGGTGAGCTCGAAGTGGATAAGGAGAAGCTGCTAACATTTGATGATCGAACTGGAATCGCGAAAGCCTTGGGGCTGGTATGGAACGTCAGTTCTGACAACTTCTTATTCAATTTTTCAAAAATTTTGCCGGATGGACCAGCCACCAAGCGCGCTGTTCTATCCACAGTCGCCAGAACTTACGATCCGCTTGGCTTAATTGCGCCTATCATTACAAAGGCCAAAATATTTATTCAAACATTATGGAAACATCAACTCAACTGGGACGACGCAATGCCAGCAGAGCTACAATCAGCATGGAGCCAGCTTTTCTCTCAACTTTCCATTGTCAGTTCACTCAAATTTCCGCGGTACGCGATGATTCCTGCAGCATCATTTCAAATTCATGCATTTTGTGATGCAAGCAGCCTGGCATACGGCGCTTGTATTTACCTTCGTTCGGAATCACAGGACTCAATTTCATCACATCTTTTATGCTCAAAATCTAGAGTCGCGCCTTTGAAAACTCTTACGATACCAAAGTTGGAATTATCAGCTGCATTGGTTCTAGCTGAATTGGTCACTAATCTCGCTCGCATTGTTCCATTTCAATGTGAATACCATTGCTGGTCTGACTCTACAATAACGCTCTAATGGATTCGATCATCGCCATCGGAATTCAACGTATTTGTTTCAAACCGCGTCAGTAAAATACAGGAGTTGACTCAGGGAATGACTTGGCATCACATGCCAACAGCCTGTAACCCATCTGACATACTATCTCGAGGCTGCACGCCAAAGGAATTGATGAATAATCAGCTGTCGCAACATGGTCCTCAGTTTCTTAGCAAGCCCAAATCCAAGCGGCCTACAAAAGTGCAGCCAGATGTCGAATTGCCAGAACGCCGTCGCAAGGTGCTGATCACCATAACTAAATACGATTTAACCAGTTTTTGCAAATATCATAACTCGTTCACTTCTTTGCAACGGATTTTCGCGTATGTTCGCAAATTTTGGCTCACTTTATCGAAGAAATGCACTCCAGCTACGCTCAATTTGACCGTCGAGGATCTGCGCATGGGCACATATCTCTTTGTTAAAAACATACAAGAAGTCGCCTTTGCCATCGACTATGCGATGCTTTCCTTAAAGAAGTCGCATCCAGCTAAAAGCAATTTGCTTTCTCTCTACCCATTCATCGACGGAAATGGACTCATCAGAGTTGGAGGCAGGCTACATAATTCGCAACTGGATTACGACGCACGTCATCCTATTTTGCTTCCTAAAGGGCACCCGGTCACAAATGCAATCATCGTGCATTATCACCAAAAGTTGCTGCATGCAGGCCCGAGAAGTCTTCTCGCAACAATAAGGCAGGCATATTGGCCAATTGGAGGAATCAAAACTGTGGCCAGCGTCATCAATAAGTTCTTGAGATGCTTTCGCCTGAAGCCACGATATGCCGAGCATATTATGGGCAGGCTGCCAGCAGATCGCGTTCGTCCAAATCCAGCGTTCCACACAACAGGAATCGATTACTGTGGACCTTTTCTTTACAAGCCAGAGAACAGGAATAAGGCACCTGAAAAGTGCTACATATCCATTTTTATCTGCTTCAGTACTAAAGCTACTCATCTCGAAGTCGTCAAGAACCTAACGACAGCAACTTTTATTGCCGCTCTGAGACGCTTCATAAGTATCAGGGGCAAACCACGAATTATCTGGACAGACAACGGAACAAACTTCGTTGGCGCTAAAAACGAATTAGCTGAACTGAGAGAATTATTCTTAAGCGACCCGCACAACAGCGCTGTATCGGAAGTTTGTCTAGCTAATGGAATTGATTGGAATTTTATACCGCCCCGATCTCCACATTTTGGTGGATTATGGGAGGCGGCAGTCAAGTCTGCCAAATATCACTTCTTTCGTGCTGCTGGGTCTTCTGTTTTAGCTCTCGACGAACTTCGTACTCTAGTCTATGAAATTTCGGCAATTCTTAATTCTCGCCCACTCTATGCAATTTCAGAAAGCCCAGACGACTCAAGCTTTCTAACGCCTGCACACTTTCTCATTGGGTCTACGTTCACAGCTATAGATGAGCCTGACATCACCCATTTGAAGGAAGGGCGTCTCAATCGCTGGCAACGCGTATGCCAAATGCGTCAAAATTTCTGGCGCAAATGGAGTACCGAATATCTGACGATTCTTCAGGAGCGCAGCAAATGGAAAACTTCGCGAACGGCTCTCAAGGCTGGCTCCTGCTCAAGGATGAAAATCTTCCTGCACTAAAATGGCGGCTCGGCAAGGTGGAGTCCACGATACCAGGCGATGATGGCGTTCCCAGAGTAGCCATGGTTCAAACCTCGGTTGGCCTGATCAAGCGAGCTGTAACCAAGCTTGCAGTTCTGCCTCTTTCTGACCATATCGGTTGAAAGTGATCACTTCCAACGGGGGGAGTATGTCGGGAGCAGAACCCGAACTTTATTTTATATTTAAATGTAAATGCTTCGCGCCACTGTTTGTTTTGATTACAACTCTGTTATGACCCTATTATGTACATGCTTAAAAAAGCTAGTTGCTCTAGCATTGATCATTTTTCATTCTTTCACATCTACTGGTCATGTACACACGCGTCTATTCTATAATTCGACTATTAAAATTACAACAAGTGAAGATTAACTAAAATAAACAATTGAACAAGCAAGAACTTTTTGTTGGCAATTAGTGCAAAGGTGGACATTCGGTTTTTCTCGAAACAGTTTTCTTTTCTACAGATGATTTTGCCTTGGGTTCCTTTTGGCAGATGCTGACAATTTAAACGAACCAGTAGCACCCTTTCCTTTAGTTTGCACCAATTTTCCGTTAGCCACTGTTGTCTTCAAATACTTTTTAATGAATGGAGCTAGTTTTTGAGCATCACACTTGTATGTAGCAGCAATATATTTCTTGATTGCCATTATTTCTTAACTTATCCAAATCTCGGAATGTTTCTCCTTTGTCTTCTAAATACTCAGTCAATGTGTCTATTTGTAAACTTCTCTGGTTGACTCCGAACAACAACATTGCTGGTGTTTGGTTCGTTGTCGAGTGGACAGAATTATTAACTGCATATTCAACTTTGGTTAATAGTTTGTACCAATCAGAGTGCTGAATTGGTTCCGAGATCTTCGAAATCATCGACTTAATAATTCAATTTATTCGCTCGACCTGGCCATTGGCCTGAGGAGAGGCAGTTGCTACTTTAACATGTTCGATATTGTTATTCAATAGAAATTCTGAATATTCTAAAGAGGTAAAACAACTTCCCCTATCTCTTACTATTCTCCTTGGTCGACTATAACATTCAAAATATTTATTAAGGGAGCCCTTTAGGTCAATCGTACTTGTAGTGTTCACCGGATACAACTTTATATACTTCGTAAACGCGTCAACTACCACAAGTATATGTTTTTTCTTTGAAGCGATTGACGGAAAAGGGCCAAAATGATCAACGTGAAGTGTGTCAAACGGAATTAGTTTTTTTCGGAATGTTGTGCAGTGTACGATAATTTGCATGACGCGGAACTGAATGCATGATGCACTTAATGCAATTGCATATGAAATCTCGAACTTTTTTGTCCATGTTAGGCAACCAATAGTAACGTTTAATTTCTGCAACTACTTTTGCTGACCCAAGATGACATAGTTTTTCATGCACTACACGAATTATATTGCTTTCCATTTCGGAAGGTACATATAAAAGCAATGCTCCATCATTAGTTTTTCGATACACAATTCCATCATTCAGCTCGAAATTCTTAACTGGGCCCGATTCTAAATTATCCCTTAATTGTAAAATAATATTATCACGATTTTTGGTTATTTGCAATTGAATATCGATGTTATCTTCCTCAATAACGGAAACAGTCTTATTAAAATCTCCTAAGTTCGGAAGATTTGCGGTAGAATCAAAAAAGTCTACTTAACGCGTCTACATGAATCATATATTTTCCACTTCTATGCTGAATTGAACAACTATAGTTTCACAGTTCTAGTGCCCATCTGGCTATTCTTGCATTAACACTTTTCCTTTCCAATGTTTTAGTGCATTACAGTCTGTTATTATTTTAAATTCTATACCGTCCAAATATATACTAAATTTCCTCAATGATTGCTAATGTTTCTAATTGAAAACTATGATACCTTCCCTCTTCTGGCGTTGTAGCTTGTGAAAAATATGCAATCGGGTGGAATTTACCGTCTTCTTGCTTTTCCAGGACTATATATTGCTAACACAGGTTCCGATGTAAGCGTATCACACAAATACTTAAATGCTTGTAAACATTCTTCGGTGAAATTAAATTCTGAGTTGGGACTTGTCAATAGTCGAAGAGGTTTTGCGACACTGGAAAAGGAGGAAATGAAACCTCTAAAATATGAGAAAAGCCCTAAACATTTTTTCTACATGACTGGCACATTTCGGCATAACAATGTGCTTAATTGCTAACATATGGCTATTATTTGGTTTTATTCCATCTTTGTTTATACTGAATCCCAAGAAGTCTATTTGCGGAAAACAGAATTTACATTTTGACAGCTTTAATTCTAGACGGAATAACTCTTGTTAAGATCCTTTTTAACAGAAGAATATGTTCCTCAAATATTTTTGTGCCAATAGCAATATCGTCCATATAAACGGCAACATTTCCATCTTTGACAATTGGTTCTAAAACAAAATTAATGAAGCGCTGAAAAACTGCGGGTGCGTTGTTTAGACCAAAAGTCATTTTAAGATATTCATATTGACCATTTGGTGTTAGAAAAGCCGTATATTTAATCGAATCTTCCGCTACTTTGACTTGATGAAAACCGATTTTCAAATCAAGTATACTAAAAAACTTATTACCTTCTAGTTTTTCTAAACAATCGTCTATTCTTGCAATTGGGAAGCCATCTCTTTCTGTTATCTTATTTAATTGCCTGTAGTCTACACACATTCTTTTTCCGCCATCCTTTTTTTTTACAAGGACAATTGCCAGAAGTTCATCAATTATTATTTCCATTTCTTTCCGATCATGATATGATATTCTACGAGACGCACAATAAACTGGTAAATCGAATTTTAATCTGATCTTCATTTCGTAATTATGATCTGCCATTGGAATGTTTTCGTTATCTTAATATCTTATTAATATCTTATCTATCGTTTATACTTTTATTACTTTTAAAATATGGTCTTTTTATTTGGCCGTTTTTCGGCATAATGGAGCTTTTTTATATTAGAATAGTTAAGAATAAATTAATAGAAAAATTGTCTTTTAAAATGAATTTCTAAATATTTTTTGCTTATACTGAATCCCAAGAAGTCTATTTGCGGAAAACAGAATTTAGATTTTGACAGCTTTAATTCTAGACGGAATTCGGATAACCTTGTTAAGATCCTTTTTAACAGAAGAATATGTTCCTCAAATGTTTTTGTGCCAATAGCAATATCGTCCATATAAACGGCAACATTTCCATCTTTGACAATTGGTTCTAAAACAAAATTAATGAAGCGCTGAAAAACTGCGGGTGCGTTCTTTAGACCTTTGTGTTACAAAAAGCCGTATACTTTGACTTGATGAAAACCGCTTTTAAAATCAAGTATACTAAAAAAACTTATTACCTTCTAGTTTTTCTAAATCTAATCGTCTATTCTTGCAATTGGGAAGCCATCTCTTTCTGTTATCTTATTTAATTATCTATAGTCTACACACATTTTTTTTCCTCCTCCATCCTTTTTTTTAAAGGACAATTGCGGAAGTGTAAGAATTACTAGGTCGAATATGCCCTAAGGCCAGAAGTTCATCAATTATTCAATTATAATTATCATTTATTTCCATTTCTTTAAAAAAAAAGAGAACAAACGCTAAGTAGGCGAGAGCACTAGCTGTCGTTACAGTAACTACAACAACAAATGCAAGAAGTATAAGTACACTTTTGTTACGTGGAACACCGGTTAATCAAAAGATATCTAATGGAGTTCGGAGAGCAAAAGAAAAACACGTCTGTTCACTTGAAGAGCTAGCTAGTTATTCATTAATTATTATTTCCATTTCTTTCCGATCATGATATGATATTCTACGAGGCGTACGATTAACTGGTAAATCGAATTTTAATCTGATCTTCATTTCGTAATCATGATCTGCCATTGGAATGTTTTTGATACTCAAATAATTTTCTTTAATGGCTTCACAAACCCTATTGAAATATTCGCTACTTAAATCGGGACATATATTTTGTTCAATTTCTTCGTCTATGTCAATATTCATTATAAAACTATCAATAACCGCAATATCTGCAGTTTTACAATTTTCTATCAATTCAACGGAGGTCGTAACAGAAAGCTTATCTATCAATTCAACGGAAGTCGTTACAGAAGATTTGGTCACTATTTGCTTATTGCACAATTTGCAATATTCTACAATAATATCATTTGTCAATGAGCTATAAATGCAATGCAGAATTTTGTCTTTAAATTTCAAAATATCTTTATTTGCCGTAACTTCAATAGGCGCAATAACGGAAGTCAGTGTATTTGGCTCCTTCGGTGTGGCGATGTTATTGCGTAGACGCTTATTACGCATTTCGGAGTAACGGAAAGATAATTTCTTCAGATCCTCTATGGTGGAAGCAGAATATAACACAGCTACGTCAGAGGTGAAATCCTGCAGTCCTTCGATGATTAGCTGCACGACCTGAGATTCCTCGATGTGTGCTCTTGACGCAATATCCTGCATTTGAAAGATGTAGGCCAGGAATGACATCTTGCTGTTGCTGAACACCGTCGATTTGAGTAGCGTAACAACCTCGACTACGGAATGCGAACGGCCAAATCTTGATAGAAAGCGTTGTCTGAACTCGCCGTAGGACGTGGACTGATCCACACGAAGAAACCAACCGGCATTTGATCCTGGTTTCATAAGTCGTCGTACGCATTTCAATTTAAAAATATCATCGCCGTCCATGGTGTCGCATGTGCGTTCAAAGTCACTCAGCCACTTGCGCGCATCTACTGCATGCTCGCCGCTAGATGGCGGTCATTACGTCATCCACTTCTGCGCGATTTCTGCTTGAAGTCCCGCGTAGATTTTCTAGAATCTTCTTCTTCTGTAACAGTTCAATTTCAGCTTCAACAATTGCTTGTTCTTGGATTTTCTTAGCTTTTCGATTTCGTCAGAAATTTGCAAATCCTGTACAGCTGCTATGGACTGTTTGTCTGATTCAGAATACTGTTGTTCTGTGTCTGCCGCTTTTATAGCAGTTTCCATACTGTCAAATTGTGCTCCATGGTCCTTAGCAAATTTTTCCAATTGGCGGGTGTTCGCCTTCTAGTCGAATTGAATATCGTTTCACAGTTCTAGTGCCCATCTGGCTATTCTTGCATTAACACTTTTCCTTTCCAATGTTTTAGTGCATTACAGTCTGTTATTATTTTAAATTCTATACCGTCCAAATATATACTAAATTTCCTCAATGATTGCTAATGTTTCTAATTGAAAACTATGATACCTTCCCTCTTCTGGCGTTGTAGCTTGTGAAAAATATGCAATCGGGTGGAATTTACCGTCTTCTTGCTTTTTGGAGCAAAATCGCTCCAAAACCTAACTCACTCGCATCACAGTGAAGCTCAGTTGCTTTTCCAGGACTATATATTGCTAACACAGGTTCCGATGTAAGCGTATCACACAAATACTTAAATGCTTGTAAACATTCTTCGGTGAAATTAAATTCTGAGTTGGGACTTGTCAATAGTCGAAGAGGTTTTGCGACACTGGAAAAGGAGGGAATGAAACCTCTAAAATATGAGAAAAGCCCTAAACATTTTTCTACATGACTGGCACATTTCGGCATAACAATGTGCTTAATTGCTAACATATGGCTATTATTTGGTTTTATTCCATCTTTGTTTATACTGAATCCCAAGAAGTCTATTTGCGGAAAACAGAATTTACATTTTGACAGCTTTAATTCTAGACGGAATAACTCTTGTTAAGATCCTTTTTAACAGAAGAATATGTTCCTCAAATATTTTTGTGCCAATAGCAATATCGTCCATATAAACGGCAACATTTCCATCTTTGACAATTGGTTCTAAAACAAAAATTAATGAAGCGCTGAAAAACTGCGGGTGCGTTGTTTAGACCAAAAGTCATTTTAAGATATTCATATTGACCATTTGGTGTTAGAAAAGCCGTATATTTAATCGAATCTTCCGCTACTTTGACTTGATGAAAACCGATTTTCAAATCAAGTATACTAAAAAACTTATTATCTTCTAGTTTTCTAAACAATCGTCTATTCTTGCAATTGGGAAGCCATCTCTTTCTGTTATCTTATTTAATTGCCTGTAGTCTACACACATTCTTTTTTCCGCCATCCTTTTTTTTTTACAAGGACAATTGCCAGAAGTTCATCAATTATTATTTCCATTTCTTTCCGATCATGATATGATATTCTACGAGACGCACAATAGACTGGTAAATCGAATTTTAATCTGATCTTCATTTCGTAATTATGATCTGCCATTGGAATGTTTTCGTTATCTTAATATCTTATTAATATCTTATCTATCGTTTATAACTTTTATTACTTTTAAAATATGGTCTTTTTAATTGGCCGTTTTCGGCATAATGGAGCTTTTTTATATTAGAATAGTTAAGAATAAATTAATAGAAAAATTGTCCTTTAAAATGAATTTCTAAATATTTTTTGCTTATACTGAATCCCAAGAAGTCTATTTGCGGAAAACAGAATTTAGATTTTGACAGCTTTAATTCTAGACGGAATTCGGATAACCTTGTTAAGATCCTTTTTTAACAGAAGAATATGTTCCTCAAATGTTTTTGTGCCAATAGCAATATCGTCCATATAAACGGCAACATTTCCATCTTTGACAATTGGTTCTAAAACAAAATTAATGAAGCGCTGAAAAACTGCGGGTGCGTTCTTTAGACCTTGGTGTTACAAAAAGCCGTATACTTTGACTTGATGAAAACCGCTTTTAAAATCAAGTATACTAAAAAACTTATTACCTTCTAGTTTTTCTAAATCTAATCGTCTATTCTTGCAATTGGGAAGCCATCTCTTTCTGTTATCTTATTTAATTGTCTATAGTCTACACACATTCTTTTTCCTCCATCCTTTTTTTTTACAAGGACAATTGCGGAAGTGTAAGAATTACTAGGTCGAATATGCCCTAAGGCCAGAAGTTCATTAATTATTATTTCCATTTCTTTCCGATCATGATATGATATTCTACGAGGCGTACGATTAACTGGTAAATCGAATTTTAATCTGATCTTCATTTCGTAATCATGATCTGCCATTGGAATGTTTTTGATACTCAAATAATTTTCTTTAATGGCTTCACAAACCCTATTGAAATATTCGCTACTTAAATCGGGACATATATTTTGTTCAATTTCTTCGTCTATGTCAATATTCATTATAAAACTATCAATAACCGCAATATCTGCAGTTTTACAATTTTCTATCAATTCAACGGAGGTCGTAACAGAAAGCTTATCTATCAATTCAACGGAAGTCGTTACAGAAGATTTGGTCACTATTTGCTTATTGCACAATTTGCAATATTCTACAATAATATCATTTGTCAATGAGCTATAAATGCAATGCAGAATTTTGTCTTTAAATTTCAAAATATCTTTATTTGCCGTAACTTCAATAGGCGCAATAACGGAAGTCAGTGTATTTGGCTCCTTCGGTGTGGCGATGTTATTGCGTAGACGCTTATTACGCATTTCGGAGTAACGGAAAGATAATTTCTTCAGATCCTCTATGGTGGAAGCAGAATATAACACAGCTACGTCAGAGGTGAAATCCTGCAGTCCTTCGATGATTAGCTGCACGACCTGAGATTCCTCGATGTGTGCTCTTGACGCAATATCCTGCATTTGAAAGATGTAGGCCAGGAATGACATCTTGCTGTTGCTGAACACCGTCGATTTGAGTAGCGTAACAACCTCGACTACGGAATGCGAACGGCCAAATCTTGATAGAAAGCGTTGTCTGAACTCGCCGTAGGACGTGGACTGATCCACACGAAGAAACCAACCGGCATTTGATCCTGGTTTCATAAGTCGTCGTACGCATTTCAATTTAAAAATATCATCGCCGTCCATGGTGTCGCATGTGCGTTCAAAGTCACTCAGCCACTTGCGCGCATCTACTGCATGCTCGCCGCTAGATGGCGGTCATTACGTCATCCACTTCTGCGCGATTTCTGCTTGAAGTCCCGCGTAGATTTTCTAGAATCTTCTTCTTCTGTAACAGTTCAATTTCAGCTTCAACAATTGCTTGTTCTTGGATTTTCTTAGCTTTTCGATTTCGTCAGAAATTTGCAAATCCTGTACAGCTGCTATGGACTGTTTGTCTGATTCAGAATACTGTTGTTCTGTGTCTGCCGCTTTTATAGCAGTTTCCATACTGTCAAATTGTGCTCCATGGTCCTTAGCAAATTTTTCCAATTGGCGGGTGTTCGCCTTCTAGTCGAATTGAATATCGTTTCTCAGGAGCCATGCAATTATTTGTTATTTCCATGATGAAATTTGACGGAACTTCACAAAATTGACGCGACACGCCGGCGTCAATGCAGAAACTTGCTGACAATTAATTTTAATATTTAATTTTATGTTGAGTTTTTTTAAAAAAATTTTTATTTGTTTGGCGTGACTACGCTAGAGAAGTTAAATTTAGACTAGAAAACGCGTACAAGAGGGCACGCATATTATTAGAAAGCAATAAAATAAAACAAAAAATACAAACGCTACAGTCAGGAGCTGACAGTATAAGGCCATGGATTATCATAGTATACCGTAGGCAATAGATATAGGTATGCATTTCTAGCGCGTACCAAATTTCATTACATGTGCTTCTTCTTGATTTTAATTTGTTTGACTGTAACTTTTCTTTTAGTTTATTAGAATAAAAAAAAAAAAATAAAATAAGAAATAATTAATTATTAATTAATAAATGAAAATTCGCACCCGCCTCAACCGGGAGTTGAACACACGCACTCTGTCGCAGCCGTCCGCCACTCTAACCACTCGGCCATTGCCCTACTCCCTTGCCCATCGGCAAAGCTACATTGTGAACCAATTCTGTTCCCATACAATGCAAATAAAAAGTTTAATAAAATGCTGTGTGTCTGACTCTAGATTTGAACTTCGGTATGCTTGCGTAAATTAGGTATGCTTAAGAATATATGTTCAAAGTGAGTTTAATTCGTATCATATCTCACTTATTTATAGTCCGATTTAAATGAAATTTTCACATAACGCCCGTGGCAAGGTATTTGTCATATAAGATATACAACTTTGGTTGTTGAGTTAATATTGTAGGTTTTAAATAGTTATTACTGATTTACAGAGGCGGGAAGGGCCGTGTCCAAATTTTAATAAAACTTTGAGACACTGCAATATATACGTATGTTGTCACAAAATTTGATGACTCTAGCTCTTATAGTTTCTGAGATCCAGGTGTTCATACAGACAGACAGACAGACAGACAGACAGACAGACAGACAGACAGACAGACGGACAGACAGACATGGCTCAATCGACTCGGCTACTTATACTGATTCAGAATATATATAGTTTATGGTGTCGGAGATGCCTCCTTCTGCCTGTTACGCACATTTCCGTTCCGACAAACACAATAGACCATGAATTTTTTTAAAATTTTTTGTGTGGTATCTTAATGATATTTGAGAGTCCGAGAGACCCTAGTTCAACAAGTTAATGTGCGCATTGTCCCTTCTGTGAGGTTAGCTGTGTTATTTGACAGTCCGGGAGACCTTAGTTCAACACGTTAATGTGTTCGAGGGTGTGTGTGCGTGTGCGGTATTAAAGGTTGAGAGGGTGCACAGGAGCGTGTTACTCAAGATATCTTATTGATATTTGACAGTCCGGGAGACCCTTGTTCAACAAGTTAATGTCGATCGTTATGATAAGTGTGTCCTCAAGCATACTAGCGTATGCTGGCGTAGTATGCTGCGGTATTAAAGATTGAGAGATAAGCATGCGTATGTGTTAGAGGGTTAATGTGTGTACGCAACCGCCAGTGCACAGGAGCGTAAGACTCATGATATCTTATTGATTTTTGACAGTCCAGGAGACCCTTGTTCAAAAAGTTAATGTGTGCATTGTTCCTTTTTTGAGGTTAACCGTGATATTTGACACTCCAGGAGACCCTTGTTCAACAAGTTAATGTATGCATTGTCCCTTTTGTGAGGTTAACCGTGTCGGTGAGTATGAAAACGATTGTTATGATAAGGGTGTCCTCAAGCATACTAATTGATCGCTACCTTAACCGTGTCGATGATCAAGCATACTAATTGTTTAAACAAAACATTGCAACCTGTTGTCCTTCTATTCAATGTTATACAATTCTTGTGAATTAAGATGGGGGCATAGTATACTCATCTTCTAGCAAGGTTCGTTGTCAGAAAATTTTTTTTTACCAAATTTTTGTTACTATAAAAAAATACGTGAAAATGAGTAGAGTGCGTTTACTACATCAGCGAAAAATAGAAAACAAGTGAAAACAAATCATAACAAGTGTAACACCAATACCAACAAAATCAAAAATGAGTTTAAACGGAGTATATTCCACAAAGAGTTTGAATGGAATCGCTGCAGCTATGGAACAATAGCAGCAACAATATCAGCAACTACAACAACAATATCAGCAACTACAACAACGGCAGCAGCAACAACAACAGCAGCCACAACAAACAGCAGCAACAACAATATCAGCAACTACAACCACAACAGCAGCAGTAATTACAACAGCAGCAACTACAACAGCAGCAACAACAATATCTGCAACTACAACAACAATATCAGCAACTACAACAACAGCAGCAACAACAATATCTGCAACTATAACAACAATATCAGCAACTACAACAACAGCACCAACAATAATATATGCAACTACAACCACAACAGCAGCAGTAACTACAACAGCAGCAACTACAACAACAGCAACAACAATATCTGCAACAACAACAACAATATCAGCAACTACAACAACAACAACAATATCTGCAACTACAACAACAATATCAGCAACTACAACAACAGCAGCAGCCTCAAAAACAACAACAAGAACAGCTAAACAGCTAAACAGGTAAAACAACAACAACAAGAACAGCTAAACAGCTAAACAGTTATCAGCTAAATAGGTAAAACAACAACAAGAAGAACAGCTTAACAGCAATAACAGCTAAACAGCATACTAAACTTATACTGACCATACGCGGCCAAAAGAAATGTCTTTTTATTTTGTCAACAGTCTTACTCATTCCACAGTGTGCAGAACTTGGCATATTATGTGCTTGATTAAGTACATCTTCCACTAAGCCAGAGGGTACCCAAAGCTTCCATGAAAAATCTTCTTGACTCGGGTCGCCAGATGCGAATTGAGTCCTCTTATACACATAATTGTCGACGACTTTTAAATCAGGTGTTTTCGACTGATTTAATTTAATCTTTTCAATAAGAGATTGATATTCAGGCGAATTGAATTCTTTTGATTCTAAATCCATTGTTGGACCTTCTTTAAAAAAGGTTATGGATTCGATTGTAGGTTCATCTCTACGTGACAAGGTGTCAGCCACTACATTTTGCGAACCGCTTCTATGTAAAATGTCAAAAGTAAATGATCGTAACTTCATTGACCATCTGGCTAATCTGCCAGATAAATCTTTGTCGCATGAGCCATTGAAGAGACGCATGATCGGTTATGACGAGGAATTCCTGTCCTTCAATATAAGAACGAAACTTTTTTATACCTTTTATAACCGCTAAGCATTCTAGCTCCGTAACTGAATAGTTACGCTGTGCTTTAGATAATTTTTCGGACATATATGCTATTGGTAATTCGACTCCGTCTCGTTTTTGCGCTAATACACAACCGATTCCATAGGTGCTAGCGTCACAAAGTAAGACAAATGGTTCAGAAAAATTAGGAGTTATTAGAATGGGTGCGACTGTTAAACAGGATTTCAATTTTTTGAAGAATTCCTGGGCATGCTCATTCCATGTAAAACCTTTTTTCTGTTTTAACAATTCGGTCAGGCCAAAACTAACTGTGGCGTAATTATCCACAAACCGCCTATACCATCCCGCTAAACCTAAAAATCTACGCAATTGCTTAATTGTGGTTGGAACTGGAAAGTCGGTTATGGCTTTTATTTTATCTGGGTTGGTTTTTATTTGTCCGTTGCCTATTGTAAACCCGAGATATGAAATTTCCTTCATGCAAAAATTTGATTTACCAACATTAATGGTCAGATTAGCCTTCCTCAAGCACAGGGCGATTTCCTGAAGAAGAACTAAATGCGAATTAAAATCATCAGATAGAACCAGGAGATCGTCAAGATAAACGAACACACGTGTTCTTAGATGCGGTGGAATGACTGTATCCATCAAGCGACATAGAGTTTGAGCGGCATTACATAAACCGAATGGCATCATTTTGTACTGATATAGCGGTCTGTGCGGTATAGTAAAAGCCGTATATTGTCGCGATTTCTCCTCTAAGGGTATCTGCCAGTACGCATGTTTCATATCTAGACCAGTGATGAAACGTGCAGGTGGTAATCTACTTAAAATTCCGTCGATATGAGGGAGTGGATACGCGTCACGTTTTGTAACTTTATTCACCTCTCTCGAATCGAGACATAGACGGTATTTTTCGCCTTTCTTCACTAAGACACAATTACTACTCCACGGGCTAGTGGACTCTTCTACGACGTCGAGTGCCAGCATATTATCAACCTCAGCGAACATTATTTTTTCTATGGCTGGTGAAACAGGCCAATGCCGCTGTTTAACGGGACTTGCTGTACCTACGTCGATAGCATGTGTTGTTAATCTAGTTCTCCCTAAACCTTCTGCAGCAAAAGATGGAAATGTTGCCATTACAGTTTGGAGGCGTTGTTTTTGCTCAAGTGTTAAAATATGTAATTTCGGAGTATCTTCATTTTCCTCGGACGTTCCTATATCTAATTCGGAAATTAAAGGGGAATCCGAAATTTTATTAGCCAAACCAGCTTTCTTCCAAAAATCCATTCCTAGTATAATATTTTGTTTAATTTCAGGGATTATAAATATTTCTAATTCAAAAATTTTATTATATTTAATTGGTGTTGATATTTTTCCTACTACTTTGCTTTCGGTTCCGTTTGCGGTTTTTATGACTCCTGAACACTTGCGAGTCTTATAATTGGACAAAAGCTCTTGAGCTGCCGAACTGCCACTGCAACTTATTGTAGCGCCGGAATCCAATAATGCAACATACTCTTTTTCGTCAATGTGTACATTGGTGTAAATTCTATTATCAGACTCTAAAAATATAGCACTAATAATTTTTTTCCGATCATTCTGGATTCGTTTCCAGAAATTACGTAACCGTTTGGTTGACCTTTTGGGTTCTATTAATAGTTGGGTACTAGTATCTATTTCATTAAAAATCTTTTCTCGAAGAGAGTTATATTTTTTCTATTCTTTTATGTAAGGGAATAAAAGAATAATGAATTTGATTTTCTGGACTGAGCTGGGTTGTTTGTGTTTCAGCATCGCGAATTATATGATTGTTTATTAATTCGGATGCTGAGTTTTCCGAAGTCATAATTTGAATTGTTATGGATGTGTCTGGCTGTTGCGGCTGGACACATCCTTCGTCATGTTTCCCGCTTGGGTACATTTAGGACAGACAGGCTTATAGATGTTCTTAGCTCCACAGCCGTAACAGAAAATACTACGGGGTCCTACAAAATCGACAAATTTATGACCCTTGATGTCACAATTCTAACATGTTGGTATTAAAGGAGTTGAACGACGCTGAATGGCTGCGACTTCTTCTGTTCTTTCTTCAAAAATAGGTTGGTCCTCGTTATTTTCAGAACAATTAATCTCGGAAATCTGAGGACGTATAGCTCTTGGTTTAAAGAATTTCAAATTAGAATAAAATTGTTCATGTTTTCGAATTGCTTGTCTGAGCCGTGAACGATTCGGAATATTTAAATGAAGTAATTCATGTTGAAAATTTGGCTTAGCATTAGGGATCAACAGTTCAACTAGCTCACCTTCGGATGGGGAGTTCTGAAGTCTGGCAACGAGATCTTCTATGACATATTGGTAATCATCGAAAAGCTCATTTTCACCCTGGCGGCGTTTTCTTATTTGCTCCCATATATCATAATCTGTTTCCACTTCTTCAAATCTTTTCCTAAATTCTTCGCAAAAGGTGTTCCAAGTGAAATTGGTGTGAGAACGGTGAAATTTCCAATACCAATCGTTGGCTTTTCCGGTAAATAACAAGTACAAGTGGTCACAAAGTAATTCGTAGTCATTGTTCAGATTCTGCCTAGTTAAAGCACGAACTCGATAAATGAACTCTTCCATTCTCATACAATTTCTAGAGCCATCAAACTTGATGTGCCAACTTTGTAAAATAATTGGGACTTTTTCTGGAGATACACGAGAATTTACGCTTCCATTTAGAACGCTATTTCTTGGTGATACTCCAGGTAAAACTGACTGGTTCATTTGAGATCTATCGTTGTTTCTACATGCTTGATTATTATCGTTGAATATGTCTGGTGGTCTTAAGTCTGTTCTTTCATTAATTTTTAACAAAGCTAATTGTTCTTGTATGGTCGTCTCAATTGATTTATTCAAATATGAGGTTAGATTTTCAACCATCGTTGCTTGATGTGCACTAATTGTAGATTGAACAAAGTTTGCAATATCTACAGGAGTTTTAAGAGACAAGTTAAAGTTTGTTTGTGTTGGTTCTGCTAGAACATAATCTAATCTACCACGAGTATTTGATCTAGTGGTCATCTTAGATTTGGGAATAGTACCGCGGGCTCCACCTGCTTTATGGCCTCTCGTGGGCTGCGAATTGCTTATACTACGAATTGAATCATTCCTGCTACCAGGTCTTTCTGAATCTTGTAGTTCGGCAAAAAGGGTATTATTCGAAAATCGTAATGCCATTTGTGTACAATCACTAGAACAAGTGGGACATAAAGTGTTTGATTTAAGATGTTCAGTGATGCAGTCTTTATGAAAGTTATGTAAACATGATGTTTTTGCTATTAGATGTGTGGCAGTCATTACTTCATTGCAAATCCCACAAAAAGGGTCTGCTGTAGCTAAAGCCGCCACAATGTCATCATTGCTATGTCTTACCGACATTTTGATAATACAATTTCCAAAATTAGTTAAAATCAATTCAGGAGTAAATAGAATATTATTTACCACAAAATGTCTAAATATACGAATTTAAATTTTTTTTATTTCATGCAAAAAAAAATAGGTCTATCTTTCTCTTCTCTTCAACAACACAAAATAATGATAAATAATTTCCAGTAACACTTGCTATTTCAATTTAATAAGTATGTAAAACTGTTGCAGATTCCTTCGAAATATTGGACAAAATCCGTACAATAAAACAGAGTTTTGTAATCCAAATATATACGAAGTGAATTTTAATTTAAATTTCATATAAATTCCTCAGAATTGTCTAGTCTCATCCTGGTCGTCCAATCCCATTTAAAGAATTGCAAACGCAAAATCCAAGGATAGATTTAGAACTTTTCTTTAAAAAAAACTATATGAAATAATTATGTAACCAAAACAAAATTTGCTGAGTGATGTAAAGTCTAGCCGAGAAGTAGAGCGACGCAAGCTAAAATTTCTTCTGGGAAACTAAAAATAGTTTAAAATCATTATTTTAAACTAACTAGTTTATTCCTTTTTAAGCTATTTCGGCCTCATACGTTGGGCGCCATTTATATGTGTAGTGTACAGCCTAGTATATTTTGATGGCTTTCAAGCTCAGGCTAAGGTGACTGATAGAAGCCTGAGCCCGTGGAGTTTTGGGTCCGGAGGATGTGCACTCTTGCTTTGCTCGGTCTAAGCTCGCCGGATTGGTCGGGGTTTTCCAGGCCAAACTCCCTAGTACATACTACGTCATACAATATAAGTGCACGGTTTAACTAGCATAGTGATAATATTTACAAGAATAACAAAATCGGTGCCGACACACCTTTTCAAATGAATACTGGAATTATTCATCAGAGGGAACTAGATGTTGTTGTCCCTCCTACCATGGCAAAGTATCTGGCATTGCCCTAATATTCAAAGAATACGATAATTAAGTTACTTCATGTTGTCTCAGCGAAGATCCAGATAGACCCATAACAATGTTTAGTTATCCATATTCAATTCTATTTTTTTTCATATAAATTCATTTACAATTTTTAAATACATTATTCCTTTCTGTGAGAGGAAGTAAATCAAAATAAATGCAGTTAACATACAATTACTGCTTAAAGAAAGTGGGCCTTAGACTGAGAAAACACGTGGCATTTATATATATACTAATTAATTATCAAACTACTGTGTAGACTCACTCATTTTTTGAATTTTACTTTTATACATTTTTTTTAATCCGCAACTCTCTCGAACGATGGGCCCATTGTACGGTTGTTGGGTAAAGTTGGAAGCTGTATTAAAGATACTCAGAAGAAATTAGATATATATGCCTACCATGTGTACATGCTCGTCCAATCAAAATCAAATTAATCGGCCATAAAATAGAGATTCATATATAAGAAGATTACGTTACTTAAGCTAGTTGTAATATAAATTTAATTTAGATTTATAAAGATTTCATTTCATTGAATCCATTTAAATTTGCATATATAGTAAGAACGGTTTGAATAACTTTAACTCATTGAAGTTGATTGAAACAATTTTAATTTAATTTCTATTTTTGCTCTCGAGTTATAGAACTCATCAGCTGTGCTAATTTTAATTAATTTCTGGCTGTGCGTGCGTGTGTGACTTTCGCTTAGGCAGTTTGAGAAACATAGGTGACTTTCAAACTGTGCCTTGGAAAACAGTTGCACTTCGCGCGTTCTCTTGCAACCAAAGATGAAATTGGGTTTGGAGCCGAAAACTGGGTGATTATGAAAATTGTTGCACCAGCATCGTACACAGAAATGTCATGACTTATCTTATACACATATTATCTAAGATCAGGCCCACACAACAGAACCAGTGAGAACTTTTATCGACCTATGACCTTGTCTGGATTTAACCAAGGTCGGCCGAGGTGGTTCGACAGCCAGTGGGCTCCAGATCAGTTGAAGAAAGCGTGGCCAGGCCTTCTAGACTCCAAAGAAATACCGCCTGCCACACGGCTGAAAGAAAATCTTCACTTTAGCGAGTTGCACAATTATAGCACTTGAAAAATATCACCTTTTGAAGAATAAAACACTACTGGCACAATTATTGGAATTAATCCGATTTCTTCGGTCGCGCCAGAAAATTGCTGGTGATATAACCAGGTTCAGATTGCAGCGTAAGCTGTATTTGCTTTTTTTTTTTTATATATTAAGACTTTTTATTTAAATTTATCAGATCACAAAGACAATGCGTCTGTTTAACAAAAGAGCCGATCAGAAAGTGAGAGATAGATGAGGTAAAAGCTCTTTTTATAACTTCGAAAAAAACTTTAAGCTGGAGTTACGGTTGAATCATACGATCAGCCAAATAGCGTGGGCGGCTTAAGAGAGATAAGAGATAAGCTTTATGCGGTGCTAACCGAGTTCAGAGAGATAAGAGATAAGCTTTATGCTGTGCTAACCGAGTTCAGTGCAAAAGAGATAAGCTTTATGCTGTGCTAACCGAGTTCAGTGCAAAAAGAGGGACAATTTCGAATTTCGAATTTATATTCGAAAGCATTCTGCTTGGGATACTACAACATCACCGTGTCTCTACATATATTTTTGTTGCATGATCATGTTTGTATGCACACGTGTTTGCATGCGCACGTGTTAGTGGGTGTGCGGTATTAAAGATTGAGAGGTGAGCATGTGAATCTGAGTATGCATGATCGTGTTTTCATGCGCACGTACCACAGGGTAAATGTGTTCGAGGGTGTGTGTGTGTGTGTGCGTGTGTGGTATCTTAATGATATTAAAGAGTCTCGAGAGACCCTAGTTCAACAAATTAATGTGTGCATTGTCCCTTTTGGGGTTAGCCGTGATATTTTTGTTCAACAAGTTAATGTGTGCATTGTCCCTTTTATGAGGTTAACCGTGTCGGTGAGTATGAAAAACGATCGTTATGATAAGGGTGTCCTCAAGCATACTAATTGATCGCTACCTTAACCGTGTCGATGATCAAGCATACTAATTGTTTAAACAAAACATTGCAACCTGTTGTTCTTCTATTCAATGTTATACAATTCTTGTGAATTAAGATGGGGGCATAGTATACTCATCGTCTAGCAAGGTTCGTTGTCACAATATTACGGCGATCGGAGACCAAATTTTTGTTAGTATAAAAAAATACGTGAAAATGAGTAGAGTGCGTTTACTACATCAGCGAAAAATAGAAAACAAGGGAAAACAAAACATAACAAGTGTAACAACAACAATGTATAGGTACAAAAGATCACTCTGGTCGCAATGCCTCGCGCCTTCTCTGCTGGGAGACTCCCTTTCCAAATAATAATAATAATAATAATAACAACAATGGTTTTAAACGGAATATATTCCACAAAGGGTTTGAATGAAATCGCTGCAGCTATGGAACAACAGCAGTAACAATATCAGAACTACAACAACAATATCAACAACTACAACAACAATATCAGCAACTACAACAACAGCAGCAGCAACAACAGCAGCAGCAGCAACAACAGCAGCCACAACAATCTGCAGCAACAACAATATCAGCAACTACAACCACAACAGCAGCAGCAACTACAACAGCAGCAACAACAATATCTGCAACTACAACAACAATATCAGCAACTACAACAACAACAGCAACAACAATATCTGCAACTACAACAACAATATCAGGAACTACAACAACAGCAGCCTCAAAAACAACAACAACAAGAACAGCTAATCAGCTAAACAGGTAAAACAACAACAAGAAGAACAGCTAAACAGCAATAACAGCTAAACAGCAACAACAGCTAAACAATAACAACAGTTAAAGAGTTTAAGTATAATTTTTTATTTTATGAATCTTAAGCTTCGATTATTATAATGAATAATAATTTTTTCAGCCTCGTTTTTCCGAAATTTTTCTGTGCTGCATGCACAGGTATGTGGTCCTTCTGTTGCCTCACTGGAAGACCATGGACAAGAAATGGGTTTAAACAGAGGAGGCAGGAATAATATGAAGCATTGTGTCCTCTGTAATGTGACTCTTCAAAATGATATAAGTTGGTCACATCACACGCGTACAGAGCAGCATAAGAGAAGTGCTATTGAACCTGTTGATAACAGGATTTACAAAAACACTGATTTATTCAATGGAAGGATTCTTCAGTACCTGTACAACAATACTAACGCAGGCTTGATAATGCCTGAAGATTTTCTGCAAGAAGCAGGCAATGCATTCCTTCATCACCTCTCCAGCGTGCTTGAAGCTTTCACTTCGATAAAAGTGAACTTTGAGCTTTTCGCTGAATACGTTCTATTAAAGCAGGATATTGAGTGTATGGAAGTGAAGTCTTTCCAATCAAAAATGCATGTCTTCACTGTGAATTCTGATTTACAAGAATTGTACAAGGAGCATACAGAGAAAATAATCTCAAGAATGGAAGATTTCAAGAGAAGGATAGTGGATGGGCATTGACTCACATTATCAAATTGGAAATGAACGTAAATAAATATAAACCCATTAGGGGATTCTTTTACATCGCACTACCCAAGAGTTTGAGTAGCAAAAAAGCAATCGTGAACGTTAAAAAAAAATGACGAATACTGTTTCAAATGGACAGTGATTGCTGCATACTATATAAAGTGTGTATATAATAATCAGTTAAGTAGTTTTAAGTTAGAAAGAATTCAGAGGGCCAGTTCAGCATTTATAGGTAGCTTAGTAGAAAATCTCACAAATATTTTTGATAGGTATTTATCTAAAAATGTTCCTATGAACTTTTCTTTTTGATGACGAAGTAGAGTTTCAGGAGAGCAAAAATTGTTTTATATGTGCAGCACCCCTGTTAGAAGATAGAGTTAGAGATCATTGCCATTTTACAGGTAAATTCATGGGTGCTGCACACAATTCCTGTAACTTGAAATATAAAAATAAATAATTTTATACCAGTATTTTTTCATAATTTCACTATATATGATTGTCACTTGTTTATTAACGAGTTGGCATATATACCTGGACAACTTAGCGTAGTACCCCTCAATAAGGAACAATATATTTCAGTTTCAAAATTTCTTCCAATGTCCAATGGAAAGAATTTAGAGATTCGTTTTCTAGATTCTTTCCGTTTCATGTCATCTTCGTTAGATAAATTAGCGTCTAACCTAGATGATTCACAAATGTCCAGGTAAATTCAGGGGTGCTGCATACAATTCCTGAAACTTGAAATATAAAGTACCCAATTTTATACCAGTATTTTTTCATAATTTCACTAGGTATGATTGTCACTTGTTTATTAACGATTTGACAAATATACCTGGACAACTTAGCGTAGTGCCCCTCAATAAGGAACAATATATTTCAGTTTCAAAATTTATTCCAATGTCCGATGGAAAGAATTTAGAGATTCGTTTTCTAGATTCTTTCCGTTTCATGTCATCTTCGATAGATAAATTAGCGTCTAACCTAGATGCTTCACAAATGTCCACTACCAGACAAATGATTGAATCCGAATCACAGTTTCAGTTGATGCGTAAAAAGGGTGTGTTCAGTTGATTGACTTGAAGAAACTTCTCTACCACCAAGAGAATCTTTTTACAGTAAATTAACTGAATCCGAATGTTCAGAAGAAAGCTATGCACATTCACAAGATGTCTTGAACAAGTTTTTCATATAAAACTCTAAATAATCTTTTAGAGTTGTACTTGAAAACTGATGTTCTGCTATTGTCAGACATCTTTGAAAACTTCAGACAATTATGTATTAGCATATACTCTCTAGACCCTGCTCAGTTTTTTCACTACTCCAGGGTTATCTTGGGACGCCATGTTAAAAATTACCAAGATTGAATTGTATCTTCTTACAGATATTGATTTGTATATTCATTGTACATTCATTCAATCAGGTATACGTGGCGGTCTAGTGCAATGCACCAAAAAATATACAAATGCAAATAATAAATATCTACCGGAATATGATGAAACAAAAGATTCTTCATATCTGGTATATTTAGACGCTAATAATTTATATGGTTAGGCAATGTCACAGTCGTTACCATATGGCGGGTTCGAGTGGTTACCTCTAGATACTCTAGAAGACTTTGATGTCTTTAACATAGACGATGACTCTGAATATGGATATATTCTTGAGATAGATCTATAGTACCCCTTTTCGATTCATAACGATCATAACGATCTTCCGTTCTTACTCCCAATTCACATGTTAAAAAGTTAATAGCTGACTTAGAACATAAGTCAAACTATGTTATCCATTACAGGACACTAAAACAGTGTTTAGAAAATGGATTAATTTTAAAAATATCCATAGAGGTGTACGATTCTTTCAAAAAACTTGGCTGCAATCGTACATCGGTCTTAACACTTTTCATAGAGCGAATGCTATGAATTTTTCTATCAATTTCTGTATTCCTTCTAGAGTTACTCGTAATTTTAGGCCACTTTCTTTAGCCTCCCTCCACTCTGTTAAATTATCTATCCTTAATGAATTAACTTCTCATCCTAATAACTAACATTAATCCACCGATCTGATTGGGTTTTACTGGGTTTTCCCCAATCCATTGCAGCAAATGTTGGATCGTTAATTCTTGCTTTATATTCCCCAGACTAAATTCAATAAATTTATAATCTTAATTAATTTTAAAATTTTTTTTATATTTTTAATCTTAATTTTACTTAATTTTAATTTAAATATAATAATTTTTCAAGTCGACTGGCTTAGTTGACGTTAAATAAATAAATAAAAATAAATAAAAAAATTCGTTTGAAAAAGATTTTTTTTAACTTCTCAATAACGCAGTCTATGGCAAGACTATGGAAAATGTTGAGAAAAGGGTTAATGTGAAATTAATTATTGAATGGGAAAGTGCAACACATACCGATTCCTCTGGCCGCAAAAGAGATTGCGCACGCTCATTGATTGATAAAAGCAATTTCTATAGCGTGAAATATTTTAATGATAATATTTTCGAATTCCAAATGCGTAAGTTAAATGTTTATTACGATAAGGGTTTGCTGTGCTAGACATTTCAAAATGGAAAATGTATGATTTTCATTATCAGTATATGAAACAGAAATTTGGTGAGTCTGTACGCCTAAACTATATGAATACAGACTCATTCATATACACGATTAAAACTGATGATTTTTACGCTGATATAGTATACGTGAAGATCTTCCAATGAAATTTGATACATCTGATTATCATTCAGATCTCTTGAATAAATACGGTTTTAGCAGCGTTAACAAGAAACGCTTAGGGTTTTTTAAAGATGAGTTGAATGGGAAGCCTATGAGTGAATTCGTAGGGTTACGATCAAAAATGTATTCATTTCTTGTTCCTGGCGGTCAAGAAGTAAAAAAATTTAAAGGGGTTAAGGCAAGTTGTGTTAAGCGAATCGGCTTTGCTGATTATAAAAAATGATTAGATCAGATAACCATGTACTTAAAACAAGTACAATTTCAAAAATTGTCCTTGATAGTAAAGATGAGAAACGAGTTATAGAACCTGATTTACATAATACAATGGCTCATGGCCATTATAGGATACAGAAACCGTAAGGCTGAGGAAGAAATAAACTTGTATGATGCTGATATTTTAGTTTGGGATAAAAAAATTAAAGAGGTAGAGAATGTTAAAAAACAAACAGTTCAACAGAAAGCACTATTAAAGAGATATAAAGAAGATAAAGAGAACACAATAGTTGATTTATTTTATGCTGAACTGGCCCTGGCTATAAATTACGAATAGAAAAAAGAATTCACTAGTCAGTTGTTTTGATTTCATATTTATTTGTAAAAAATAATGTATATAATGTATATAATGTATAAAATGTATAAAATGTATAAAATGTATAAAATGAATAAAATGTATAAAATGTATAAAATGTATGAAATGTATAAAATGTATAAAATGTATGAAATGTATAAAATGTATAAAATGTATAAAATGTATAAATTGTATAAAATGTATAAAATTGTATTACGAATTAAAACAAATGTTAATAATATATATGTCGGAGTCAGATGGCCAGAGTCATTGATCTCCACCTCCTGTGCCTCTCGGATCGTGGCCTTGTGTTTCCTCGACATTTCCACTGCCTTCTTTTAGTGTCCGTTTTTTAATGACTCGAATTTCCAAAAGATGCTAGCACAATGGCTAGACACAGTTTTTGGCACGCGTCTTCTTGACGCAAGTTAGCAATTTCGCAATGATTGCAGTTATTGCATCATCCATTCGGTCACACAGAATATTTGTCTCGCTCTAACGCAGTGTCAGACCGAGGCTACGCAGAACAGTCAATTCTGTTGGGCTTGTGGATCGTGTGCAAGAGAAAGCACAAATGGGAAGAGGATGGATGAGAATAGAGAATCTTTCTATCTTTGTCACTTATTCTGTATTAGTGATTACAAGATGATAACTTATATCAGTGATGATACTTAACAACTAAGGAATTAAATAAATAATATCGATGCGACACGGCCTTCCTGACTGTCACACGGTCTCGTGTGTTGCAATAGTATTCGAAATTAAAGAGGAGATCATATCATTTACTTTGAAAAGATTTATTTTCTTTGTTAAAAAGTCGAATCGAACGTCTAAAAATAATATTATTTATTTATTATTATTATTTTTTTCAAGTGTCCACTAATGACAGGATATTTCTAAAACACTCTGGTACCCAGCAGACAGAGAATTCCCTAATACTCATGCTATACCGTATCCAGGACACTCACCTAAATGTCAGTCACCGGTCAACAAACAAGTCAACACATTGACTCGTGTACCCATTAGCGCTGGCAACTCAACACTATGGTGATGTCTGGAATACAGCATTGTAAACAATCAATGCCCTTTTCTAGTTGGAATCCACCAACCCATCTATGACGCCTCTTTCAGCGTCTACATTCATATTGGAGTCCACCAATATATTTCTAGCGTCTCTTTCAACGCTTTCACCCTCATTGGAATCCACCAATGGGTCTCTAACGTCTCTTTCAACGTCGTCATTATCATCACACATGTCTAGTTCTCTGGGAATCTCTTCGTTTGGCATACCTCTCAAAGAATCATGCGAGTACTTATAAGTTCGTTTATTTGCTAAGGATTTCAAAATATATCGATCTCCTTCTAGTATCTCTGTCACCAGGAATGGACCCTTAAACTTTTGATCCAGCTTTGTTTGATGTCTCTCCTCGTTTCTGAGCAAAACATAATCTCAACCTTAAATCGACTAAATTTAGCTTTGTTCTTGTCAAATCGTACTTTCTCGTATAAAGCGTTCTTTGCCATATTTTCTTTCGCCATTTTTCTTACAAAATTAATATCAACTTTACTATTTTCTTCAAGAATAGGTAACATATTAAGCGGCCTTGCCTCTTTACCAATTAACAATTCTAAGGGGCTAGATTTAGTTATGCGATTAATGGTACAATTAATAGCAATTTGTATTTCACCTAAAGCATCTTGCCAGGATCTTTGGCTACTTTTAACAGCGGTTAACATGCGTTTTAACAAACTCATAACTCGTTCTACCTGCCCATTTGCGCGACTTGCGCCTGTTGCTATTAGGTGTAATTCTATTTTTTTGCATAGAACAAAAATCGCTAAAATTCGATCCAGTGAAGGATCTACCCTGATCTGCAATGATACGTGCCGGAACACCAAAAATTGATATTGCTGACTTTACAGCATCTATACAACTTTCGCTATTAATATTTATGGTGTGGTATAAATGAACAAATTTAGTAAACGCGTCTACTTGAACTATGACATATTCTTTTTGGTCCTTTTTGCCACTCAGTTTACCGGTAATATCAATATGTATTGTATGCCATGGAATGTCTATCTAATTGGTAACTTTCCAGATGGAGGCTTGGTCAATTTGAAAGTTATACAATTGTCCACGAATTTACGAACATATTTCGCCATATTCTCGAACCAATAAAATTCGTACATTTTTGTCCAACGTTTTTTCCCAACCAACATGTACAATTGCCTCATGGACGTGATTCACTACAGACCACCTAAAGGATCTAGGAACTACTGGGAGACACCTCGTTTTACCATTTCTTTGAATTTTTCGAAAAAGCATTTTTGAGCGAATTTCGTAAGTGTTGGCTACACTTTCCCCAAGCTCATTGATGCCTTTAGGGTACTGAATGTAGAGTAGTGGTTGATTTCATAAGAGTGCATTAATGCTTTGAAATGTGTATTATAGAAATATTATAGAAATATTATAGATAGCATTGCCAGTGCTACTTCTTTAGCATTTTTTGTTTTTAATAATTCACCCCACGCATATTTTGAAAAACAATCTATAACAGTTAGAAGGTAGCGGAACCCATTATTCGATGAGCTGTATGCACCCATTTCAACTAAATCAGCTTGCCATAAGTCGTTGATAACCTTCAAAATCACTCTACGTCGTTTAAAATTCTTAATTGATGCTCGATGTAATTCATTCACTATTTCTCGCTTCGTTGATGGTAACATTTTCGTTGTAGTTGTTGTTGTTGTTGTTGTTGACGTCATCGGTTTCACTATTAAGAGTAATTTTAAAGCTAATGCAGTTAAAAATATCTTGTTCTATACCATCCAATTCTTCAATTCGTTTTTGCACAATTGTCTCTAATTTAGGAATTCTTTTGTTGAAGTCGAGAATGTTTGTCTCAATCTGTGTAATTAATGTTTTTTCAAACCAATTAGTAACCAGCAAGGACCTCCAGTGGCCGAGCACTCAATCTACCAACAAGGTACTTAAGATCGTTGACCAGCAGCAGCATCGGAGAGGGAGTAGATGTGGTAGTCACGATACATCGAGAACTAGTTCCGCCAGTCGATAGTTAAGTCGATGACTTACCAGCTGCAATCGAGTTAGAAGCCACCACTAAGAAAACGATGCATCTAAAACTATAGAATTAAGTGAAATACTTGAATAAATATAATTTGCTACTTAATTCCATATACTTTATTTGAATAATGTCCAAGATAATCAAGGGGCATGTTGAATATGATTGTAAGTAGCAATTGAATATTATATTTAAAGCTTTCATTACATTTCGTTGGGTGTTATTATAACTTCTGGATATTCTTCATCTCCTTTTTACATTTAATGTAACAGTTTGATACTCAGGAGTTTGACCATATGTATTTTTACCCAGAATCAGGGAACCATCTATTTGTATAGTACTAGATTTTACTGCAGGTTTTTTTAAATGTTTGCTCACAAAGCTATTTAAGTTATTTTATTTTCTCGACAATTGTATTCATAACTTTACTGAGATTTGCCATTGAATTAAGTAAACGGATTTTTTATCTTCCATTGCTGTTATACGTGTATTCCGTTGATCAAAAGCATTAATTATTGTTTGCTCCTGCAACGCTTTCAATTCATTTACATACGCTTTTATTGTCAAGTCAAAATCATTTTCCGGTGGTGAAGAATTTTAAACTCGTTTTTGTTGTACATTTATATGACCATCACTATCAAGATATACAACTGTTAGGTTTTAAAATACTCTTATGAAAATTGTAGAAAATTATCTATTACACGAAAAATGACCAAACTTGTCAATAGACATTTTGATATTAATTGAAATGTCTGGATTACTACTGTATTTATTAGTATATTATTTGCTTTTTCACGCAACTCTTCTGTTATCAGTAGAATTTCATTGGTATGATTGTTATTACCAGCAGCTTGTGAAGCTAATAAAAGTTGTAATCGTTCAACTAATTCGTTAACGTTATTCCAATAGACATAATTTGGTTTTTCCTGTTTTAACTTCATAAACATAGCACCATCCCCTCCTTTCTTGGCTTTAATTGGTGTAGATAAAGCTGCAGGTTTTATTATTGTTGTTGACGATATCAAGGGTTTAATAATTCTCGTATATTTAAATGCGCGAGTTCCTTTAACTTGTTTTTTTTGGATCATAATCTCTTCTATAATAGGCTTAAAAGTTTCTTCCAAATGAGAGATATTATCATTTTTTGCCTGCTTCAATTCAGAAAATTTTTCTTTTCAGAATATTTAGAGTTTTTGTTAACTGATCTAATATTTTCGTACTCATTTTATTGAATTTAGATGACTATTTCTCTATGTTACATTCTCAGTACTGTGAACAAATAGTAAATGTTTAATATATTTATAACAATTGAGTTTGAGGTTTCAAAAATTTAAACTTTATTTTCTCTTCTTATTTTCTTCTTCTTAGTTTACATTATTAAATTTTATTATTTTTTTGTTTACTAGTTTTATTTATTTCTATTACTATGTTACCTTTACTTATTTTGATTATGTTGAAATATTCGTCCTTTAGAAGCTCTATTGTTTCATCTGGACATTTTTGCGTAGCACTCAGGTATATACAAAATGTAGTCATCCAGTTCAGTGGCCAATGATTTTCCAATCTTCGTCTGCTTGCGAGTTGCTTTCACGATTGGATAGCACACATCAATCTCCATCTTACTTTTTTTTAAGAGTGGCTTCGATATCATCCCGTTCAATTCCTTAACTACATTCAATTCTTCCTGATTGCTCATTATACCCTTCGACCATTGAAAATGGTCAAAAAAGGGTATACTAACTTTGTGCAAATGTATGTAACAGGCAGAAGGAGGCGTCGGAGACCCCATAAAGTATATATATTCTTGCTCAGGATCACAAGTCGAGTCGATTGAGCCATGTCTGTCTGTCTGTCCGTCTGTCCGTCTGTCCGTCTGTATGAACGCACAGATCTCAGCTATTATAAAAGCTAGAAGACTCCTGTGTGGATCAAGCAGATCAAGTTTATTTCAAATGTTAGGTGCCACGCCCACCGCCCCCACAAATCAATAATTTAATTTTTGAACTCAATTTTTAAGTGCTGTTTAAAAGATAGAACTTTCTGACTTAACATATACTAAGCTTGATGAAATATCTACGTAGTCTCCAAATTTCAGTCCGATCGGACAATAAACACAAAAGTTATTTAAGAAAGTATGAGCATAAAACCAAGTGCGTCAGCTAACAAGGGAGGCGGGCGAGCGCGTAGCACGAGCGCCATCTGTCGGGATTAATTTCAAAGCGTGCCTATGCATATGTGTATGAATTTAAGAAATTAAACTACACAGGAACATACTAGGTCGAAGGGTATCCCACTGTCGCGTGTTGCGCGACTGTTGCTTTTTTTACTGGTTTTTTATTGTAGTTGTAGTTGTAGTTATCGTTATCGTTGTCAACAGAGAGTTTGTAGACAGAAACAGAGAGAGTTTGTAGATAGCAACTGAGTTCAAGCAGGTAGCAAATACTGGTTTTATAGCTAGCGAGAGAAACCGCCCTATGCTCGCTTCAGAACACACCATCGCTCTTTCCATTGGATCTTCACTAGAGCATTTCGATCTAGAGAGGGAGAGAACATTTAACCCTCATTTTGTTTTCTCTGATTTTAAAGTTACAACAAATGTGTTCAAACAGGTAGTAAGTACCGGTTTTATAGACAGTGAGAGAACCAGCCCTATGCTCGCTTCAGAACACACCCTCGCTCTTTCCATTGGATCTTCACTAGAGCATGTCGATGTAGAGAGAGAGAAACCATTTAACCCTCATTTTGTGTTCTCTGACTTTAAAGATAGTAAAACGACTTGTCCACAGTTGTATGTATTAAATTGTTTTTGTTCTCTAAAATAGTTTTAGTTAATATTTTTCCCCAAGTATTTCACAACTTCTTTTGGCGGTTGTAAATTCCCCAAAACAATCAAAGTAGTGTATGCTCTATCTGTTTTTATTATAAGCTACCCAATGTGTTCTGATGCTGAATCATCCAAGTTGATGATACCCGATTCACGAATCTATGGAGAACTGGGAAGTGAATCTCTCATAAATACACCTCTAAAATGGGAGATATATTTTGGAGCAAACTTTTCAATATCAAAATTAGAAAGTGCTCTGTTGGGTAGCTTATCTATTAGTTTTTTTCTTTTCCTACACCTCCTCTAAACGGATTAAGATACAATCCATAACGTTTTTATACGGTTTAAGAAACATACTATTACCCTCATGAATACTCTCCATTTTCTTATTATGTCGCTTACTCGCTTCCAACTGCTGTTTCCCGTGTTTACATTGGTGATTGCTTTGCAATAGCAGCACTATCAGCAGCAAGACTGCCTAGAGGGCTGAGAGCAGTTAAAATGGGAACAAGTGGTAAAAACCCACAAATTTTTGGATCTTTTATGTTTTTTTCTGACGTCCAATTGATTTGCTAACTGCTTTGCGTGCAACCTTCATTGCTTTCATCAAGTCTAATGGCTTCTTTTCTTTTAACACTCGAATACCTGATTTGATAATATGTGAAATGTTGTTGTTCTTGTTCCGCAGTTAACAACGCTTTTCTTACTACTCTTACTATTTTTTTCCCCTTCTTCCTCATTCTCATACCCATTCCAAATCTCCTTTTTGCTTTCATTATATTTGTAACAAAATATGCCGACGATTTTTCCCCTAAACTAGAGTCTTTTGCATTTACGCGTTCCCAAGCTCTGTTTATCAACTCTTTATGCTGTGAATAAGCGATATCGTGTATTCTACAAGCCTCATCTAATTGATTTATTCCTCGATCAACTCGCGCAAAACGCTTTGATAACTTTGTGCCAGGACCACAAAAATTATAACTTCCCAGTAGATGAACTTCAAAAGGTAAGCCATTAATTTTTTATTTATAAAACCACCACCGCGCTTCAAGTTTGAATTATGACTGGAACAATTATAAAAGTTTACCCATTTTATTTGATGTTTAATCGATGAGCATTTCTCATTGAATAAAGTAAAGTGTATGAGCGACAATGCGTTTAATAAAACAAAAACACAAAGTGCATATTACTACAAGCACAGAACCTATTTATTTTAATAAAAATAGGTCAATTGGAAATTAATTTGGAATTAATAAAAGAATACTAGAAGCAGATAAAATAATAACATATCTTTCTGACCAACCTGTAAACATTTTTAAAATAAATACAATACGCTTGTTGTATAATATTGTAAGTGGTACAAACATTGATGGCGGTCAGGATCATTCATTATATGAATTAGGTATTAATGTACCACCAACACTAGAGAGATAAGAACTCTTTCTATACACGTAATTAAGGTTAACCGTGATATTTGACACTCCGGGAGACCCTTGTTCAATAAGTTAATATTTGCATTGTCCCTTTTGTGAGGTTAACCGTATCGGTGAGTATGAAAACGATCGTTATGATAAGGGTGTCCTCAAGCATACTAATTGATCGCTACCTTAACCGTGTCGATGATCAAGCATACTAATTGTTTAAACAAAACATTGCAACCTGTTGTCCTTCTATTCAATGTTATACAATTCTTGTGAATTAAGATGGGGGCATAGTATACTCATCTTCTAGCAAGGTTCGTTGTCAGAATATTACGGCGATCGGAGACCAAATTTTTGTTAGTATAAGAAAATACGTGAAAATGAGTAGAGTGCGTTTACTACATCAGCGAAAAATAGAAAAACAAGGGAAAACAAAACATAAGTGTAACAACAACAATATATAGGCACAAAAGATCACTCTGGTCGCAATGCCTCGCGCCAGAAAGATGTATCTTTTATACAGCGCTTAAAAATTGAGTTTAAAAATTAAATTATTGATTTGTGGGGGCGGTGGGCGTGGCACCTAACATTTGAAATAAACTTGATCTGCTTATAGTTCACAGGGAGTCTTCCTGCCAAATTCTAACTCTAACTCTAACTGAGATCTGTGCGTTCACACACACAGACAGACAGACAGACGGGCAGACAGACAGACATGGCTCAATCAACTCGGCTTGTGATCCTGAGCAAGAATACATATACTTTATGGGGTCTCCCACGACTCCTTCTGCCTGTTACATACATTTGCACAAAGTTGATGCCTGCAGAAGCAGAAGTTAAGCTACAGCTGTGACTCAACGTTCTAGGTCTCTGCAGTAAACACAAAGATTGTATTTTTAATAAATATAATAATAATTAACAATTTAAATAATAAAAGAGAGAACGAGGGTAAATAATAATAATAACTACCTTCGGTAACTCTAGCTTTTATAATAACTGAGATCTGTGCGTTCACACAGACAGACGGACAGACAGACAGACATGGCTCAATCGACTCGGATTGTGATCCTGATCAAGAATATATATACTTTATGCGGTCTCCCACGCCTCCTTCTGCCCGTTACATACATTTGCACAAAGTTAGTATACCCCTTTTTTGACCATTTTCAATGGTCGAAGGGTATAAAAAAGAGTATCAACCTCTTCACCATACTAACAATCATTTAAACCTAATGATGAAATCAGAATTACAATTCAAAACCAGGACGTGTATGTACTCCCTCATGAGAGTTTTTTCAATTTCCATGATGTCATTAGTAAAGTTAACGACGATAATTCAGTGGAAACTGCAAATATTGCTACAAAACTACGAAACAATTGTATGGTATATTTTCTGGTTGAAATACGTTATGAAATAAATGGTGTTGAGATTGATAGAACAAGATTTGTTGGTACTTCTGAAATTAAGAACTATGTATCTTTGAATCAACTGGAGAGTGAGAGACTTTACAATTCTGGATGGAGTGGATCTGGAGACTTTACTTCACAAAGTTATTTTGAATATTCAGTTCCACTAAAAAATTTACTTGGAATTGCTGAAGATTTTAAGAAAGTTATATTAAACTGTAAACATGAACTAGTACTTTTGATATCTAAAAATATGAATGAAGTTTATGATGCAGCCAACGGTGGTAATAATTTATGACTGGAAATGTTCAGTATAACATGGAAAATTCCTCATGTAACCCCCAATGATTCAGCTAAAATTAAATTGTATGATATAATAAAAAGCGGTGCTAATCTTCCATTAGCATTTCGTAGTTGGGATACCTATATTAACCCTAAACGTAGTCAGGGTAAACATCAAATTTGTAATGTTAAACTAGCTGCTAACTGTGAACAACTTCGATTCGCATTAATTGCGTTTAAAGAAGGAAATCAGTTTACCACAAACAATTTTACCAATCTAAAAGTCTATCTTAATTCTGAAACATATCCCTATGATGATTTAAAATTAGATTTTACTAAGAATCGTTTTGCACACCTCTATGAAATGTATTCAAACGAAACTCCATTGCTTACACCACATGATTTTCTAACTAAGGCACCGATTATTGTTGTAGATTTAGCATATCAAAATGAAATGGTAAAATCAGGTCCCATTGATGTTAAAGTATCAGCAGAGCTTAGTAGAACATCAAATGAAAGTACACAACTATATTGTATACTCTTACATGATCGGTTAGTTGAATACAACCCGTTGAATGGATTAGTTCACCGCATTGTTTAACGGATATTAACGAGAATAATTAGCAATAACAATAACATGTGTGAAGAAATTGTATCGATTGATATTCAAGGGTTCTACGGAAATAATAAACTATTTATTTTAAAAGAAATTGGAGAGGTTTTTAGTAACATAAATGTTAGCACACTCAATTCTCATTTCATTATACATTCGCCATATGATTTTACTAAACTAAATAAGCACTTGAGAAAAACTGCTGCTTGGATGACCAAGACTCATCATAAAATTATCTGGAATGATGGGTTGAACTACTATAGAGAAGCACAACAACATATAAGAAAAATAACTAGCGGAAAACAAATAATTTGTAAAGGATATGAAAAACAAATGTTTCTAAAAAGATTTCTAAAAACCTATGATATAACACATATTCATGAACTTGGTTCTCCTAATTTAAAAGAAATGGATGGGAACCAGTTTCCTTTTTGTTCACTACATTATATGGAACATCTTATTAGAGAACATCTTTAAACATGGAAGAAAACAATAATAACAATAATTTTTCAAATTTAATAAATAAAATTAATATTTTAATATCGGGATATGGGAATATATTAACTGAAGCTGATCTACAATTTCTTATCAAATCAGGGAAGATGTTCATGAAAGTTGGAAATTTTAATATTATAAAGACATAATTTGTAGAACATTTTGAATTCTGTAAATCTTGCTATGATAATACAGAAACATGTGTCTGCTTTTACTTTGTTATTCAACAACATAATGTTAAAAAACTTTATTCATCATATAAACTACATGTCTAAAATTCTTACATAAGCTACCTTTGTCTACTTTTACTTTGTTATTCAACAACATAATGTTAAAAAACTTTTATCATCATATAAACTACATGTCTAAGGATATGAAAAACAAATGTTTCTAAAAAAGATTTCTAAAAACCTATGATATAACAGATATTCATGAACTTGGTTCTCCTCAATTAAAAGAAATGGATGGCAATCAGTTTCCATTTGGTTCACTACATTATATGGGGTATGTGCATTGAATAATGCTCATAAAATTTTAAACTACTTTGAGAGTTGCGAGAGAGAACATCTTTAAACATGGAAGTAAACAATAACAACAGTCATTTTTCATATTTAATAAATAAAATTAATATTTGAATATCTGACTTTGGGAATATATTAACTGAAACAGATCTACAATTTCTTATCAAGTCAAGGAAGATGTTCATGAAAGTTGGAAATTTTAATATTATAAACAATACAAACGATACAATTTGGAGAACATTTTGAATTCTGTAAATCTTGCTGGGATAATGCAGAAACATGTGCCTGCTTTTACTTTGTTATTCAACAACATATTGTTAAAAAACTTTTTTCATCATATAAACTACATGTATAAAATTCTTACGTAAGCTACCTTTGTCAAATGTAAACATTAAATAAAGAACCAGTAAGAAAAGCAACAGTCGCACAACACGCGACAGTGGGATACCCTTCGACCTAGTATGTTCCCGTGTAGTTTAATTTCTTAAATTCATACACATGCATAGGCACATGCTTTGAAATTAATCCCGACAGATTGTAGTGTACAGCCTATTATATTTTGATGGCTTTCAAGCTCAGGCTAAGGTGACTGATAGAAGCCTGAGCCCGTGTTTTGGGTCCGGAGGATGTGCACTCTTGCTTTGCTCGGTCTAATCTCGCCGGATTGGTCGGGGTTTTCCAGGCCAAACTCCCTAGTACATACTACGTCATACAATATAAGTGCACGGTTTAACTAGCATAGTGATAATATTTACAAGAATAACAAAATCGGTCCGACACACCTTTTCAAATGAATACTGGAATTATTCATCAGAGGGAACTAGATGTTGTTGTCCCTCGTCTCTACCCACCCTACCATGGCAAAGTATCTGGCATTGCCCCTAATATTCAAAGAATACGATAATTAAGTTACTTCATGTTGTCTCAGCGAAGATCCAGATAGACCCATAACAATGTTTAGTTATCCATATTCAATTCTATTTTTTTTTCATATAAATTCATTTACAATTTTTAAATACATTATTCCTTTCTGTGAGAGGAAGTAAATCAAAATAAATGCAGTTAACATACAATTACTGCTTAAAGAAAGTAGGCCTTAGGCTGAGACAAACACGTGGCATTTATATATATACTAATTAATCATCAAACTACTGTGTAGACTCACTCATTTTTGAATTTTACTTTTATACATTTTTTTAATCCGCAACTCTCTCGAACGATGGGCCCATTGTACGGTTGTTGGGTAAAGTTGGAAGCTGTATTAAAGATACTCAGAAGAAATTAGATATATATGCCTACCATGTGTACATGCTCGTCCAATCAAAATCAAATTAATCGGCCATAAAATAGAGATTCATATATAAGAAGATTACGTTACTTAAGTTAGTTGTAATATAAATTTAATTTAGATTTCATTTCATTGAATCCATTTAAATTTGCATATATAGTAAGAACGGTTTGAATAACTTTAACTCATTGAAGTTGATTGAAACAATTTTTAATTTAATTTCTATTTTTGCTCTCGAGTTATAGAACTCATCAGCTGTGCTAATTTTAATTAATTTCTGGCTGTGCGTGCGTGTGTGACTTTCGATTAGGCAGTTTGAGAAACATAGGTGACTTTTAAACTGTGCCTTCGAAAACAGTTGCACTTCGCGCGTTCTCTTGCAACCAAAGATGAAATTGGGTTTGGAGCCGAAAACTGGGTGATTATGAAAATTGTTGCACCAGCATCGTACACAGAAATGTCATGACTTATCTTATAAACATATTATCTAAGATCAGGCCCACACAACAGAGCCAGTGAGAACTTTTATCGACCTATGACCTTGTCTGGATTTAACCAAGGTCGGCCGAGGTGGTTCGACAGCCAGTGGGCTCCAGATCAGTTGAAGAAAGCGTGGCCAGGCCTTCTAGACTTCAAAAGAAATACCGCCTGCCACACGGCTGAAAGAAAATCTTCACTTTAGCGAGTTGCACAATTATAGCACTTGAAAAATATCACCTTTTGAAGAATAAAACACTACTGGCACAATTATTGGAATTAATCCGATTTCTTCGGTCGCGCCAGAAAATTGCTGGTGATATAACCAGGTTCAGATTGCAGCGTAAGCTGTATTTGCTTTTTTTTTTTTATATATTAAGACTTTTTATTTAAATTTATCAGATCACAAAGACAATGCGTCTGTTTAACAAAAGAGCCGATCAGAAAGTGCGAGATAGATGAGGTAAAAGCTCTTTTTATAACTTCGAAAAAAAAAAGCTTTAAGCTGGAGTTACGGTTGAATCATACGATCAGCCAAATAGCGTGGGCGGCTTAAGAGAGATAAGAGATAAGCTTTATGCGGTGTTAACCGAGTTCAGAGAGATAAGAGATAAGCTTTATGCTGTGCTAACCGAGTTCAGTGCAAAAAGAGATAAGCTTTATGCTGTGCTAACCGAGTTCAGTGCAAAAAAGAGGGACAATTTCGAATTTCGAATTTATATTCGAAAGCATTCTGCTTGGGATACTACAGCGCAGATAATGGAACAAGACCTGTTCGAAGATGCATTATCTGAAGACCATTATATCTTTTTGCTTACTTGTATGTCTTTTAAGTGGAATACTCCGAGAGGTTTCTCTTTCTCGTCTACTAACTCGTAATAATACGGGCTTCGTTTTTTCTTTACCGACGCTGAAATAAACACAGGTGCGAGTTTTGAACTAAACTTTTTAATAGCATTATTCTGTGTGAAATTTCTAGCATATACTTTATCTCCTTCGTTTAATTGAGCTTGTCGACAACTTAAATTATATCTATTTGCATTTTCCTGATGTACTCGATCTATGGTTTCTTTGGCTATTTGTCGGGCCACTTTCAGATTGTCAGTTCTCTCTAATCGAGTGTCATCTTCCAACAAATCTAAGCGGCGTAACAATTCGTAATCTTGACCGTTTAGAATCATATTCTGGCCGAAGGTCAGAAAATAAGGTGAATATCCGGTACTTCTATGAAGAGTAGCTCTTAGTGCGCCACTAATGGCATTCAAATTCAAGTCCCAATTCGAGTGTTCAGTCCCAATGTAAGCTCGTATTGCAGCCAATACCGATCGATTTAATCGCTCACTGGCATTAGCCTGCGGTGAATAAATCGCGGTGCATTTATGGAAAACACAAAAAGTATCAAGGATTTTCCGGAAATGGCTGGATTTAAACTGCGAGCCATTGTCTGTTAAGACTGTTTCGGGCACCCCAAAAGTATATATATATTCACAAATCTTAGGTGCTGTAAACTTTTTTTAAAGGGCATAGAAAATGAAACTTTGTGTTATGGTCAACTATTATCAACAAACCAATATTGCCACTTTTAGAACGCGGATAAGGTCCTAAAAGATCAATATACAATTTCTGAAAGGGTCGTTCCGAAGTGAGTGGTCTGCCCATCGGTGGTTTTAGGACTGTGTTTGGACTCTTGGTAGTTCTACAGACATCACATTCTGATATGTATTGCCGAATTTCGCTGACCATACGCGGCCAAAAGAAATGTCTTTTATTTTGTCAACAGTCTTACTCATTCCACAGTGTGCAGAACTTGGCATATTATGTGCTTGATTAAGTACATCTTCCACTAAGCCAGAGGGTACCCAAAGCTTCCATGAAAAATCTTCTTGACTCGGGTCGCCAGATGCGAATTGAGTCCTCTTATACACATAATTGTCAACGACTTTTAAATCAGGTGTTTTCGACTGATTTAATTTAATCTTTTCAATAAGAGATTGATATTCAGGCGAATTGAATTCTTTTGATTCTAAATCAATTGTTGGACCTTCTTTAAAAAAGGTTATGGATTCGATTGTAGGTTCATCTCTACGTGACAAGGTGTCAGCCACAACATTTTGCGAACCGCTTCTATGTAAAATGTCAAAAGTAAATGATCGTAACTTCATTGACCATCTGGCTAATCTGCCAGATAAATCTTTTTGTCGCATGAGCCATTGAAGAGACGCATGATCGGTTATGACGAGGAATTCCTGTCCTTCAATATAAGAACGAAACTTTTTTATACCTTTTATAACCGCTAAGCATTCTAGCTCCGTAACTGAATAGTTACGCTGTGCTTTAGATAATTTTTCGGACATATATGCTATTGGTAATTCGACTCCGTCTCGTTTTTGCGCTAATACATAACCGATTCCATAGGTGCTAGCGTCACAAAGTAAGACAAATGGTTCAGAAAAATTAGGAGTTATTAGAATGGGTGCGACTGTTAAACAGGATTTCAATTTTTTGAAGAATTCCTGGGCATGCTCATTCCATGTAAAACCTTTTTTCTGTTTTAACAATTCGGTCAGGCCAAAACTAACTGTGGCGTAATTATCCACAAACCGCCTATACCATCCCGCTAAACCTAAAAATCTACGCAATTGCTTAATTGTGGTTGGAACTGGAAAGTCGGTTATGGCTTTTATTTTATCTGGGTTGGTTTTTATTTGTCCGTTGCCTATTGTAAACCCGAGATATGAAATTTCCTTCATGCAAAAATTTGATTTACCAACATTAATGGTCAGATTAGCCTTCCTCAAGCACAGGGCGATTTCCTGAAGAAGAACTAAATGCAAATTAAAATCATCAGATAGAACCAGGAGATCGTCAAGATAAACGAACACACGTGTTCTTAGATGCGGTGGAATGACTGTATCCATCAAGCGACATAGAGTTTGAGCGGCATTACATAAACCGAATGGCATCATTTTGTACTGATATAGCGGTCTGTGCGGTATAGTAAAAGCCGTATATTGTCGCGATTTCTCCTCTAAGGGTATCTGCCAGTACGCATGTTTCATATCTAGACCAGTGATGAAACGTGCAGGTGGTAATCTACTTAAAATTCCGTCGATATGAGGGAGTGGATACGCGTCACGTTTTGTAACTTTATTCACCTCTCTCGAATCGAGACATAGACGGTATTTTTCGCCTTTCTTCACTAAGACACAATTACTACTCCACGGGCTAGTGGACTCTTCTACGACGTCGAGTGCCAGCATATTATCAACCTCAGCGAACATTATTTTTTCTATGGCTGGTGAAACAGGCCAATGCCGCTGTTTAACGGGACTTGCTGTACCTACGTCGATAGCATGTGTTGTTAATCTAGTTCTCCCTAAACCTTCTGCAGCAAAAGATGGAAATGTTGCCATTACAGTTTGGAGGCGTTGTTTTTGCTCAAGTGTTAAAATATGTAATTTCGGAGTATCTTCATTTTCCTCGGACGTTCCTATATCTAATTCGGAAATTAAAGGGGAATCCGAAATTTTATTAGCCAAACCAGCTTTCTTCCAAAAATCCATTCCTAGTATAATATTTTGTTTAATTTCAGGGATTATAAATATTTCTAATTCAAAAATTTTATTATATTTAATTGGTGTTGATATTTTTCCTACTACTTTGCTTTCGGTTCCGTTTGCGGTTTTTATGACTCCTGAACACTTGCGAGTCTTATAATTGGACAAAAAGCTCTTGAGCTGCCGAACTGCCACTGCAACTTATTGTAGCGCCGGAATCCAATAATGCAACATACTCTTTTTCGTCAATGTGTACATTGGTGTAAATTCTATTATCAGACTCTAAAAATATAGCACTAATAATTTTTTTCCGATCATTCTGGATTCGTTTCCAGAAATTACGTAACCGTTTGGTTGACCTTTTGGGTTCTATTAATAGTTGGGTACTAGTATCTATTTCATTAAAAATCTTTTCTCGAAGAGAGTTATATTTTTCTATTCTTTTATGTAAGGGAATAAAAGAATAATGAATTTGATTTTCTGGACTGAGCTGGGTTGTTTGTGTTTCAGCATCGCGAATTATATGATTGTTTATTAATTCGGATGCTGAGTTTTCCGAAGTCATAATTTGAATTGTTATGGATGTGTCTGGCTGTTGCGGCTGGACACATCCTTCGTCATGTTTCCCGCTTGGGCACATTTAGGACAGACAGGCTTATAGATGTTCTTAGCTCCACAGCCGTAACAGAAAATACTACGGGGTCCTACAAAATCGACAAATTTGACCCTTTGATGTCACAATTCTAACATGTTGGTATTAAAGGAGTTGAACGACGCTGAATGGCTGCGACTTCTTCTGTTCTTTCTTCAAAAATAGGTTGGTCCTCGTTATTTTCAGAACAATTAATCTCGGAAATCTGAGGACGTATAGCTCTTGGTTTAAAGAATTTCAAATTAGAATAAAATTGTTCATGTTTTCGAATTGCTTGTCTGAGCCGTGAACGATTCGGAATATTTAAATGAAGTAATTCATGTTGAAAATTTGGCTTAGCATTAGGGATCAACAGTTCAACTAGCTCCACCTTCGGATGGGGAGTTCTGAAGTCTGGCAACGAGATCTTCTATGACATATTGGTAATCATCGAAAAGCTCATTTTCACCCTGGCGGCGTTTTCTTATTTGCTCCCATATATCATAATCTGTTTCCACTTCTTCAAATCTTTTCCTAAATTCTTCGCAAAAGGTGTTCCAAGTGAAATTGGTGTGGGAACGGTGAAATTTCCAATACCAATCGTTGGCTTTTCCGGTAAATAACAAGTACAAGTGGTCACAAAGTAATTCGTAGTCATTGTTCAGATTCTGCCTAGTTAAAGCACGAACTCGATAAATGAACTCTTCCATTCTCATACAATTTCTAGAGCCATCAAACTTGATGTGCCAACTTTGTAAAATAATTGGGACTTTTTCTGGAGATACACGAGAATTTACGCTTCCATTTAGAACGCTATTTCTTGGTGATACTCCAGGTAAAACTGACTGGTTCATTTGAGATCTATCGTTGTTTCTACATGCTTGATTATTATCGTTGAATATGTCTGGTCTTAAGTCTGTTCTTTCATTAATTTTTAACAAAGCTAATTGTTCTTGTATGGTCGTCTCAATTGATTTATTCAAATATGAGGTTAGATTTTCAACCATCGTTGCTTGATGTGCACTAATTGTAGATTGAACAAAGTTTGCAATATCTACAGGAGTTTTAAGAGACAAGTTAAAGTTTGTTTGTGTTGGTTCTGCTAGAACATAATCTAATCTACCACGAGTATTTGATCTAGTGGTCATCTTAGATTTGGGAATAGTACCGCGGGCTCCACCTGCTTTATGGCCTCTCGTGGGCTGCGAATTGCTTATACTACGAATTGAATCATTCCTGCTACCAGGTCTTTCTGAATCTTGTAGTTCGGCAAAAAGGGTATTATTCGAAAATCGTAATGCCATTTGTGTACAATCACTAGAACAAGTGGGACATAAAGTGTTTGATTTAAGATGTTCAGTGATGCAGTCTTTATGAAAGTTATGTAAACATGATGTTTTTGCTATTAGATGTGTGGCAGTCATTACTTCATTGCAAATCCCACAAAAAGGGTCTGCTGTAGCTAACGCCGCCACAATGTCATCATTGCTATGTCTTACCGACATTTTGATAATACAATTTCCAAAACTAGTTAAAATCAATTCAGAGTAAATAGAATATTATTTACCACAAAATGTCTAAATATACGAATTTAAATTTTTTTATTTCATGCAAAAAAAATAGGTCTATCTTTCTCTTCTCTTCAACAACACAAAATAATGATAAATAATTTCCAGTAACACTTGCTATTTCAATTTAATAAGTATGTAAAACTGTTGCAGATTCCTTCGAAATATTGGACAAAAATCCGTACAATAAAACAGAGTTTTGTAATCCAAATATATACGAAGTGAATTTTAATTTAAATTTCATATAAATTCCTCAGAATTGTCTAGTCTCATCCTGGTCGTCCAATCCCATTTAAAGAATTGCAAACGCAAAATCCAAGGATAGATTTAGAACTTTTCTTTAAAAAAAAAACTATATGAAATAATTATGTAACCAAAACAAAATTTGCTAAGTGATGTAAAGTCTAGCCGAGAAGTAGAGCGACGCAAGCTAAAATTTCTTCTGGGAAACTAAAAATAGTTTAAAATCATTATTTTAAACTAACTAGTTTATTCCTTTTTAAGCTATTTCGGCCTAATACGTTGGGCGCCATTTATATGTGTAGTGTACAGCCTAGTATATTTTGATGGCTTTCAAGCTCAGGCTAAGGTGACTGATAGAAGCCTTGGAGCCCGTGGAGTTTTGGGTCCGGAGGATGTGCACTCTTGCTTTGCTCGGTCTAATCTCGCCGGATTGGTCGGGGTTTTCCAGGTCAAACTCCCTAGTACATACTACGTCATACAATATAAGTGCACGGTTTAACTAGCATAGTGATAATATTTACAAGAATAACAAAATCGGTGCCGACACACCTTTTCAAATGAATACTGGAATTATTCATCGAGGAACTAGATGTTGTTGCCCTCGTCTCTACCCACCCTACCATGGCAAAGTATCTGGCATTGCCCCTAATATTCAAAGAATACGATAATTAAGTTACTTCATGTTGTCTTAGCGAAGATCCAGATAGACCCATAACAATGTTTAGTTATCCATATTCAATTCTATTTTTTTTTTCATATAAATTCATTTACAATTTTTAAATACATTATTCCTTTCTGTGAGAGGAAGTAAATCAAAAATAAATGCAGTTAACATACAATTACTGCTTAAAGAAAGTAGGCCTTAGGCTGAGACAAACACGTGGCATTTATATATATACTAATTAATCATCAAACTACTGTGTAGACTCACTCATTTTTGAATTTTACTTTTATACATTTTTTTAATCCGCAACTCTCTCGAACGATGGGCCCATTGTACGGTTGTTGGGCAAAGTTGGAAGCTGTATTAAAGATACTCAGAAGAAATTAGATATATATGCCTACCATGTGTACATGCTCGTCCAATCAAAATCAAATTAATCGGCCATAAAATAGAGATTCATATATAAGAAGATTACGTTACTTAAGCTAGTTGTAATATAAATTTAATTTAGATTTATAAAGATTTCATTTCATTGAATCCATTTAAATTTGCATATATAGTAAGAACGGTTTGAATAACTTTTTAACTCATTGAAGTTGATTGAAACAATTTTAATTTAATTTCTATTTTTGCTCTCGAGTTATAGAACTCATCAGCTGTGCTAATTTTAATTAATTTCTGGCTGTGCGTGCGTGTGTGACTTTCGCTTAGGCAGTTTGAGAAACATAGGTGACTTTCAAACTGTGCCTTGGAAAACAGTTGCACTTCGCGCGTTCTCTTGCAACCAAAGATGAAATTGGGTTTGGAGCCGAAAACTGGGTGATTATGAAAATTGTTGCACCAGTATCGTTCACAGAAATGTCATGACTTATCTTATACACATATTATCTAAGATCAGGCCCACACAACAGAACCAGTGTGAACTTTTATCGACCTATGACCTTGTCTCCCGATTTAACCAAGGTCGGCCGAGGTGGTTCGACGGCCAGTGGGCTCCAGATCAGTTGAAGAAAGCGTGGCCAGGCCTTCTAGACTTCAAAAGAAATACCGCCTGCCACACGGCTGAAAGAAAATCTTCACTTTGCGAGTTGCACAATTATGAAGCACTTGAAAAATATCACCTTTCGAAGAATAAAACACTACTGGCACGGTGATAGAATTAATCCGATTTCTTCGGTCGCGCCAGAAAATTGCCGGTGATATAACCAGGTTCAGATTGCAGCGTAAGCTGTATTTGCTTTCTTTTTTTATATATTAGGACTTTTTATTTAAATTTATCAGATCACAAAGACAATGCGTCTGTTTAACAAAAGAGCCGATCAGAAAGTGCGAGATAGATGAGGTAAAAGCTCTCTTTTATAACTTCGAAAAAAAGCTTTAAGCTGGAGTTACGGTTGAATCATACGATCAGCCAAATCGCGTGGGCGGCTTAAGAGAGATAAGAGAATAAGCTTTACGCTGTGCTAACCGAGTTCAGAGAGATAAGAGATAAGCTTTATGCTGTGCTAACCGAGTTCAGTGCAAAAAGAGAAGCTTATGCTGTGCTAACCGAGTTCAGTGCAAAAGGGGACAATTTCGAATTTCGAATTTATATTCGAAAGCATTCTGCTTGGGATACTACAAGATGGCGCTCGTGCTACTCGCTCGTCCGCCTCCTTGTTAACTGACGCACTTGGTTTTATGCTCATACTTTCTTATATATACTTTTGTGCTTATTGTCCGATCGAACAGAATTTGGAGACTACGTAGATGTTCATTACGCTCAAGTGCATATGTTAAGTCAGAAAGTTCTATCTTTTAAGCAACGCTTACAAATTGAGTTCAAAAATTATTATTGATTTGTGGGGGCGGTGGGCGTGGCACCTAACATTTGAAATAAACGATCTGCTTGATCACAGGAGTCTTCTGGCTTTTATAATAGCTGAGATCTGTGCGTTCGCGCCTACAGACGGACAGACATGGCTCAATCGATCGCTTGTGATCCTGAGCAATAATATATAT
>JAEIGD010000222.1:0-99598 GCA_018903425.1 Zaprionus nigranus | reverse complement strand
CGAGCGACAGGTGCCACCACTGCGACATGAACCATTAAATGTTCATGTGTGGCGGCAAGACGCTTCTCCGCAGCCAGACGCAGGAACCGTTGACACTTTTTCAAGGCATGGACTCCCTGTCAGACGACGACATCTGAACGAGTTCACTTTTCGCTTCTGAGTGGTGTGCGTGCCTTGGTTGCGCCATTTCACTTATCTGGAAAAAGGAGGTGGATGAATCTGAAATATATATATTATACTATGTGTATATATATATGGATATAATATATATAAATTGGATATATATATAACTGATATATATATATATAGAGTGGGTAAGGAGAACCCGTCCGTATGTCCGTATACCTGGAGTCTTTGCTTTTAAGTTCTTCCCATTTGAGGACGGACTGGAGGCGTTGGAGAACAACGCGAACTTTCGTAGTGGTGCTCTCAGGTTTGAAAACAGCATGATAAGGGAGATAAAAAATTGTTGCAGTCGTTACTTGGAGAGACAGGCCTCATATGGCCTAAATCTAAATAATCCTGAATAGTGGAAAGCCGTACTGCTCCATTTAAAGGAAAGTTCCTCTTTAAACGATATTCGTTCCTGAGAAACTTGTCCTAATTCGAAAGTTTCAGGATTTTTGAATGGGGAGTAGTAATGACATATCTGCCCCCTGGAAGTGGTGCAAAAAGTCTGTTTTCACACTCTGATTTTGAAACTTTTACCAGTTGGCTGGTAGACTTCCACAACCGGAAACTTAGTGAGAAGATCATCTAGCCTTTTGTTCTGTGCTGATTTTGGATCCCCGTTGGAAAGGAGGAAATGGTCGTAGGATTCGACTTGGCTACTGGTCCAGTGAGGACCCAGTCGAATATGGTCTCTTGACCGAGCAGGGTTCCACAAATTTTGGATACAGAGCCACTCTTCATAGCAGATGGAAGTAAGTCGGCTCCTAAGAGCACGTCTATTTGAGAGCTCTGGTGGAAATGCGGATCAGCGAGTTGGAGGTTTGGCAGGTCCTTCAGAAGATCCTTGGAAATTGAGTAGGATGGAAGGTTACCTGCCAATTGGGGAGAACAAAGGCTTCAGTTTTTAGCTGTAACCTGGGAATGAGCGGGGAGCCGATCTTGAAGTGGCACAACTTTTGTGGATTGGCTGAGATGGTTTGATTTAAGCCAGCTACTTGAACTTGCACGGCTTGATAGGAGGGCTGTATGATGTTAAACATCCGTTCGCAATGAACGTAGTCTCTGATCCAGGATTTCCGATCAGTGCACGTGCTTTTTAAGTTAAGCCCAAATGGCAAATATTTATAAGATCAGTGCCGAGAAGAACACCTTGTGTGTTCGCCGTGAAATAGTTCTGAATACTAATGTTGGAGAAGTGGACTGCATACTAGAATTGGGAGTTGGTACAGAATCTGCTGAAGAGGTCGCGGTAGGAGGAGTACCAAGATGCAGGAGTGTATTGTGAGACCCCCTTGCACGTAAAACAATTATGGTGTGACTCCGTGCAATCTTTTAAGTGATGTATCCTCTGCGAAGCAGCTCAGACACAACTTTTGCTGTTTGATGAAATGGACCTTCTATCAACAGCCATTTGGAGAAAGCGCGGACACAGACGTGTAGGGATGGTTCTCCTTTGAGCAAAGTTTGCAGGTTTGTGGTTTGCCAACAACCTTTGTCTCAAAAAGAGTTGACCTTCCTCGTAGGAGGCTCCATTCGAGCTGCTCTGGGACTCATCTGTGCGCTTGTACTAGGTTATACCGTCCCTATCGCTTCTAATGTGCGATATCGCTCTGATAGGAAATCTGACATTTCCTTCCACGACGGAATTTCAGCCTTGTTTAGTAACTGACTGCTCCCCAAAGTGACAACGTCAGCCTTGGGAGTTTAGACGAGCATAGGAAGACTAGAAGGCAATCCCAGTTCTCTGTGCTGATTTTGGAGTGGTCGAAGAGTCGTTAAGCAACTTTCAATAGTGGTTTGAAGGATTTGGATGGCGGCTCCAGACTCACGTGAGAAACTGACGGAAGGTTGAAAGGGATCTTGAGTTGGCTGTTGACTAACAGCCTCTTATTTTCGAACCTGTCCGTCAGAGTTTTTCCAAGCAGACGAGAAACCCTCATTCGTGAGAGGGGACTTGGACACGATTGCCTTCGCTTCTCCACCGGTCTTAGCATTAAGATGGAATAATTTCTCCGATCTGACTTAAGCCGATCGGAAATGTAGACCGCTGTGAAGAGATCACGGAAAGTTGGCCATTTAAGGTAGTCACCGCTGAAAACTTCAGCATCGAATGGTGGTGACCGGTAGGTTCGTGGATGGAAGGCTATCTTGTGGCGCTGCAGGTGCTGGAGTGGGAGCCGTTGGGGTCTCTATACTCTCATTTAACCGAAGGCAAGTTCCTCATATATGAGTAGCAGTGGCCATACCGGGATTGTATGGCGATCTTGTCCTCAACATTCGTCTCCGTTTGAGACAATGAATTGGAGCAGAGATCATATTTGAGCTCTACGGCAGTCCATATGGATCGAAGCCGCTCAAGACGCACTCTGTGAGTGTGAAGTGAGGCTGTAATTTTGAATCCTAGCTTCGACCTGCGTGATCTTATCGGAAGCGTTAATGAACTCTTGAGTGCCATTTTTATTGCCAGTGAAATCTGATGACCAACTGCACGAGTGATTGGAGGAGTGTGCACCGAAATTTCTGGCACCTGACTAACCTTAGATGTGACCGGAGTTACAACTTTCCGTAATGAGGCGGGAGAAGGTGTTCTACCAAGAAGGGAACTTGGAACGTCTATGCTTAGTCGTGGGTACAACAAGGTGTTTCTTGGTGTCTTTACTATCAATTGGCATAACAGGCTTTCGCCAAAAGCGAGAAAAATGCAATTGAATGCAAACTGGTGACGGAACTAGAAATATGAAAGAGAAGAGCGTAGAAAAATGGACGAACAGAATTTCTTGTTTGAACAATAAACAAGAATTTCATACAAACGATCGGAAACTTTATCGAATCTATTGAGCGAGGATTAAGTTGATAAGTTACAAGGCAATATAAATATTATATTATAAATATCGATATATTTTATTGAGTGATAATAATTATCGAAACAATTATTATACTCAGCATGAAATTCTGAAAAAAAGGATGTAAAATAATTTATTTTCCAATAATAAATTATATTGTGAAAAATAAATAAATATTTATTTATTAGTAGGATATCTTTTCTCAGACGGAGGAAAATATATTCGATAATTTTTTGCAATGTTACAGCGCTTTGTAATACCACAACACAGTGCACAATAAGACGATAAATAAATATAAGCACTAAGCAATGAACACATAGAGACGTCAAACAGCCCTGAAGCAGTTTGAGAGTCATTTTTTAAAACGGCTGCCCCACAGAAGAAGAAGAACAGAAGCAGACTTCGGCTGAACGCTCGACCGGGTCAGCTCGCTGTTCGGCTCTCAGTACAAACAGTGCATAGCATCAAAACTGCTTCAGTCGCACAACGACAGCGGAACGATAAGCATGCGTGTACTTCTGCGCTGTACGATCGTTTCCATGTGTGTGTGTGTGCATGCACGGCCCGCGTATGAATGTATGCGGTGCTTGTGAAGTTTGGCAATAGGCAAATGCTTCGGCCACCGCGCTGGCAGCGTGAAGTCAATTTTGTGTTTCGGCGTCGAGAGCCTAGAGACAGACACAGTGGCCAAAAATGGTTATCTTGCAGCGAAAAATTTTAAAACTTTTGAAAACATGTGGCTTTTTCCATGAGGATAATTTTATTTAGTAATTATATATTTATGTATTCCGAATTTTTTATTTTAATTCATAAATTTTGTTAATATTGGTAAACTCATATACAAAAAAAATTATAATTGTCACAACTTTTTTTGATATTATAATTTTGCTCTACAAAATATAATATAAATATGAATATTCAATCCATATTCTCAAAAATTAAACATAAATACACAAATTTTCAGATGCTAAAATACTTGCCGCCAAATAACCATTTTGGCTCTCGATGACAAAGACAAAAACAAACACACAGTTGATTTCACGCTGGCCAGGCCCGTAGCTAAAAGTAAAAAGTGTGCGGTACAGAAGGGCTCTCAAACAGTCAGGGGCTCACTGTTACCAAACATAAAAAATATTATTAATGTGGATATATTTGTATAATTTAATTCCTTGGTAATCACAAATATATTTATTAATTAAGGTAATTTAAGTAAAAGTCCCTGATAAGTATTGCACAGGGGCCCGTAAGACCCTCACTACGGCCCTGTGCCTCGGTCTCTAGGCTCTGACGCCGAAACACAAAATTGACTTCAGGCTGCCAGCGCGGTGGCCGAAGCATTTGCCTATTGCCAAACTTCACAAGCACCGCATACATTCATACGCGGGCCGTGCATGCATACAAACACACATGGAAACGATCGTACAGCGCAAAGAAGTACACGCATGCTTATCGTTCCGCTGTCGTTGTGCGACTCAAGCAGTTTTGATGCTATGCACTGTTAGTACTGAGAGCCGAACAGCGAGCTGACTCGGTCGAGCGTTCAGCCGAAGTCTGCTTCTGTTCTTCTTCTTCTGTGGGGCAGCCGTTTTTGAAAAATGACTCTCAAACTGCTTCAGGGCTGTTTGACGTCTCTATGTGTTCATTGCTTAGTGATATAAGTGACTTTAAAAGTCACGGTTGCCCACCAAGTAATATTTTTAAAAAATTTGAGCTAGTGCAGCCCTGGAACGATAACACTGAGTGAATGTAAAAAATACAAACGCTACAGTCAGGAGCTGACTGTATAAGGCCATGGATTATCATATTATAGGCAATAGGTATAGGTATATATTTCTAGCGCGTACCAAATTTCATTACATGTGCTTCTTTCTTGATTTTAATTTGTTTGACTGTAACTTTTGTTTTAGTTTATTAGAATAAAAAAAAATAAATAAAATAAAAACTAGAAATAATTAATAAATGAAATTTCGCACCCGCTTCAACCTGAGTTGAACACACGCACTATCTCGCAGCCGTCCGCCACTCTAACCACTCGGCCATTGCCTCAATTTTTCGCCCATCGGCAAAGCTGCATTGTGAACCAATTCTGTTCCCATACAATGCAAATAAAAAGTTTAATAAAATGCTGTGTGTCTGACGCTAGATTTGAACTTCGGTATGCTTGCGTAAATTAGGTCTGCTTAATTATTATTATATATGTTCAAAGTGAGTTTAATTCGTATCATATCTCACTTATTTATAGTCCGAACAAACCTGGCAATTGCTGTGTTAGGATTTCACTTCACTGTTGCTGCTAATGCAGCTCTGTCTATGTTTTCGACCATATTTCTATTAAGTTCTTGTTCTTCTTGTCGTCTAATTCTTGTCTACAAGCTTCTGCACTTAGTATTGAGGGCCTGATCAGATTGTTCACGTTAGCCATGAAACGCTTAGCGCATCTGGATTAAGAATGGGTCGAGTTTTTAGGTAAGTCAAGGGAGCAAATGATGGAGCTTATTATGTTTGAAGGGAGTTAGTTAGATGTGTTTTCTTAAAGATAATTCATTTTGTGTGTGTGTGTTTGAGTTTGTTGCTTGTTTGTTTTATAACCAGGGGCTGGTTTTTTCCTTTTACTTTAGAGGGTCCCTTGGGAATCGTAAAGTTGGAATCAGTTATATCACTTTTTGTGATCTTTTTTGTTTGATTTATCGTTTTACGGTTCTTTATATAAGTATCCGTGTTTGCTTAAGAGTCTATTTGTGTTTTTAGTTTAGTGTTAGTTTTCTTGATAATGGTTTTGTATAATCTTACAGTACTACGGGTAACTTAATTGATGTGGCTCCTCCCTCCGACGATCCGGATTTCATCCTGTTTGTCCCACGACTACTGGGATCCTGCGATGCGTACAGGGTTGAGGGGCGGTCTGTGGCCCTGCCTTCAGTCCTTGAGTCCACCGATGGGCAAATGAACAAGTTAAGTTCGATTTGCCGGAGTCGATTTGAACGAACGAAAAATTTCTTTTTCCGGAGTTGCACGTTCACTTCACTCGCGTTTTAGAACCGGTTGCGGCAAATGTAATTGCCAGCCGCGAACTTACATGACGTTTTGCTGTTTCGTACGCGTACCGGTTCCTGCTCGGGCGCCAGTTAATTACTTGCAAGTTTGCAAAGTAAAAATATAAGATTTTAATGTTCAATTAAGAACAATGACTTTATTACTTAAAATCCAATTTACAACTGATCATCCTAAGCTGTCCCTAACAAGCTGTGAGTCTTGGCTGTGAGCTGCGCTGCCCTTGGTGGCAGAGGGTCGACGTCGGCTTCCGCTGCTTCCAATAGGCCACGACATCGGCTGATGTCTTGTTGGTCGAATTATTGCAGTCTTCTTGGAATTACATGCATTGGTGGGAGCGGAAGCAGTTGCCAAACAGATTCTTAGAATTCAAGCTTGGGGTTCAGCTCGGCGCGTGCAGGAAATTATGCAGACGCTGAGCTTGCAGATTGAAACTTGCGTACTGGAGTTCATTATTCTAGATTGCAGCATTTTAGTTGTTACAATCGTGCAATAATGTATGCTGAAGTGGGACGCCTATACATACATGTGGATATGCAGACATGTATGTATGGGCGTCCTACTCGCACATTCATAACTTTACAAGGGCTTATGATCTCTGTTTTTTTTTAGCATTCTAATTGCAAAATATTGAGAGCAAAACAAAATAGGAAACATCCAATTGGAATCGTACTGAACTTGCAAAGTCATAACAGACAAAATACGGAAAGAGTGACTGCATTGAAGAACGCATTAGTTCGCGTTTTTTTGATGCGTGCTAAATAATATAAAAATATTTATATATATTATATTATATTATATTATATTATTTATAGCTATTATAATTTGATTGTCTTTCATATGAAAGCAAAGTAATGAAAAGTTTTTAATTTTTATTGAAATTTAATTAAATAATTTAATTTGTTTGACTGCAACTTTTCTTTTAGTTTATTGGAATAAAATAAATAAATAAAAGAAGAAATTAGTAAACGAAAATTCGACCCCGGGAAACCGGGAGTTAAAACCACGCACTCACTCGCAGCCGTCCGCCTCTCTAACTACTCGGCCATTGCCTCACTACTTTGCCCATCGGCAAAGCTGCATTGTGAATCAATTCTGCTGCCATACTATGCAAATAAAAAGTAAAACTTCAGTATGCTTGCGTAAATTAGGTATGCTTAAGTATACATATTTGTTCAAAGTGAGTTTAATTCGTATCATATCTCACTTATTTATAGTCCGATTTAAATGAAATTTTCACATAACGCCCGTAGCAAGGTATTTGTCATGTAAGATATATAACTTTGGTTGTTGAGTCAATATTGAAGTTTTTAAATAGTTATTACTGATTTATAGAGGGGGAAGGAGCGTGTCAAAATTTTAAAAAAACTTTGAGACACTGCAATATATACGTATGTTGTCACAAAATTGTATGACTCTAGCTCTTACAGTTTCTGAGATCCAGGTGTTCATACAGACTGACAGACAGACAGACAAACGGACGGACAGACATGGCTCAATCGACTCGGCTACTGATACTGATTCAGAATATATATAGTTTATGGGGTCGGAGATGCCTCCTTCTGCATGTTACGCACATTTCCGTTCCCACAAACACAATAGACCATGAATTTTTTTAAAATCCATGGCCTAAAAATGATTACACGTTGTCAAAGAGTATACAAAGAAGTACCAAAGAAGTACAGCATTTTAGCCAAAAATGCCTATATCAAACTTTTGGTTAAGAAAGGCACCTCTAAACATTATCCGATCGGGCTAAAATTTTACAAATTTAAGTTTTGCACCAAAACGAACAATTTGAGACAATTTCGCAAATAAGCCGAACCCTACATGTACATGTACATGTTTTCAAATTATTCCCGACAAATGGAGCTCGCGAATTGCGCTTTCCTACCTCCCTTGTCAACGTTATACCACTAAGCAAAGAACACATCGAGACCTCAAACAGCGTCAGAGCTGTTTGAGACGGATTTTGCGGACCTGCTGCCCCAGAGAAGAAGCAGAACAGAAGCATTGAGAATAAAGACTTCGGTTGAACGCTCGACCGGGTCAGCTCGCTGTTCTGCTGGGGCAGCAGACTGTTCGGCTCTCAGTACAAAACCGTGCATAGCATCAAAACTGCTTCAGTCGCACAACACAGCATGCGCGTACGTCTTTGTCCGATCGCACACGTTTCAATGTATCAGTTTGCATACATATGTAGAATTGAAAATTTTAATAGTTGTATTTAATGTTTAAATACGAACAAACAGATATTATGTTTACATGAGGGCCAGTTCGGAGGACGACATATTTTGTTTTAATTAAGGATTTTTTACTGCCTGGCTGTTTCTCTAATATACGTACGTACAATCTTCATACATCTGCTATGCAACTGCTAGTGTCTCTTTCTCTAGTCAGAGGGGACCCTGGATGCGGCTAATTATCGTTCGGTTAGATAAGATAAGTAGAGAACAATTTGTAGATTTACAAAAAAAAAAATTTTAGTCCCGTTGCCTTTTTTCTAATCGATAGTACAAGTTATAAATTTACTGACGTCATTCAAATGATGACGAGGCTGCTATAGGTATTGATGCAGCCCACCTTCTTTACCCGCCCTTCCTTGATTCCCTTTCGGCGACGCTAATAGGAAATCCCTTAACAAATCAGCTGATATGCAAGATCAGCCCATTTTCATCCAAAGAAACATATGTGGTGGCGGCAGTAGGATCTTCCTTCTTGGGGGATCGTAGATGGAGGCGATGATGTTGCTGTAAACTGAAACCCGACGCGAAAACAATTCGAAAAAAGTACACAATTCGCGTGGAGTTCACTTCACTTATATATTTCAACCATTTGTACATAATACATGTAGTTTAACTTAAGCCTAACTTAACATAAATATGTAGGATAAAAAGAGCGCGAGAGCCCTTGGTGACTCTCGGACTGTTTACGCCGCTGCCTATGCTGCCTCCACTGGAGGTGGAGGAGGCGGCGTGGATGAGACAGCGTTCTGCGTCTCGGCTGGAGTGGTGGTTGGGAGATAGAGAAGCGTATGGTGGCCTTCGCCGCATGAGCGACAGGTGCCACCACTGCGACATGAACCATTAGAATGTTCATGTGCAAGGCAAGACGCTTCTCCGCAGCCAGACGCAGGAACCGTTGATACTTTTTCAAGGCATGGACTCCTCTGCAGACGCGACATCTGAACGAGTTCACTCTTTTTTGGCTTCGATGGTGTGCGTGCCTTGGGTGGTGCCATTTCACTTATCTGGAAAGGAGGTGGATACGAAATATATATATTATACTATGTGTATATATATATGGATATAATATATATAAATTGGATATATATATATAACTGATATATATATATATAGAGTGGGCAAAGGAGAACTCGTCCGTATGTCCGTATACCTGGAGTCTTTGCTTTTAAGTTCTTCCCATTTGAGGACGGACTGGAGGCGTTGAGAACAACGCGAACTTTCGTAGTGGTGCTCTCAGGTTTGAAAACAGCATGATAAGGGAGATAAAAATTGTTGCAGTCGTTACTCGGAGAGACAGGCCTCATATGGCCTAAATCTAAATAATCCTGAATAGTGGAGTCGTACTGCTCATTTAAAGGAAAGTTCCTCTTTAAACGATATTCGTTCCTGAGAAACTGTCCGTATTCGAAAGTTTCAGGATTTTTGAATGGGAGAGTAATGACATATCTGCCCTCTTTGGAAGTGGTGCAAAAAAGTCTGTTTTCACACTCTGATTTTGAAACTTTTACCAGCTTGGCTGGTAGATCTTCCACAACCGGAAACTTAGTGAGAAGATCATCTAGCCTTTGTTCTGTGCTGATTTTGATCCTCGTTGAAAGGGAGGAAATGGTCGTAGGATTCGACTTGGCTACTGGTCCAGTGAGGACCCAGCCGAATATGGTCTCTTGACCGAGCAGGGTTCCACAAATCTTGGATACAGAGCCACTCTTCATAATAGATGGAAGTAAGTCGGCTCCTAAGAGCACGTCTATTTGAGAGCTCTGGTGGAAATGCGGATCAGCGAGTTGGAGGTTTGGCAGGTCCTTCAGAAGATCCTTGGAAATTGAGTAGGATGGAAGGTTACCTGCCAATTGGGGGAGAACAAAGGCTTCAGTTTTTAGCTGTAACCTGGGAATGAGCGGGGAGCCAATCTGGAAGTGGCACAACTTTTGTGGATTGGCTGAGATGGCTTGATTTAAGCCAGCTACTTGAACTTGCACGGCTTGATAGGAGGGCTGTATGATGTTAAACATCCGTTCGCAAATGAACGTAGTCTCTGATCCAGGATCGATCAGTGCACGTGCTTTATAAGTTAAGCCCAAATGGCAAATATTTATAAGAGCAGTGCCGAGAAGAACACCTTGTGTGTTCGCCGTGAAATAGTTCTGAATACTAGTCGTTGGAGAAGTGGACTGCATACTAGAATTGGGAGTTGGTACAGAATCTGCTGAAGAGGTCGCGGTAGGAGGAGTACCAAGATGCAGGAGTGTATTGTGGCGACCCTTGCACGTAAAACAATTATGTTGACTCGTGCAATCTTTAAGGATGTGTCCTCTTGCGAAGCAGTTCAGACACAACTTCTGCTGTTTGATGAAATTGGACCTTTCATCAACAGCCATTTGGAGAAAGCGCGGACACAGACGGATGGTTCTCCTTTGAGCAAAGTTTGCAGGTTTGTGGTTTGCCAACAACCTTTGTCTCAAAAAGAGTTGACCTTCCTCGTAGGAGGCTCCATTCGAGCAAGCTTGGGACTCATCTGTGCGGTTGTACTAGGTTATACCGTCTCTATCGCTTCTAATGTGCGATATCGCTCTGATAGGAAATCTGACATTTCCTTCCACGACGGAATTTCAGCCTTGTTTAGTACTGACTGCTCCCAAAGTGACAACGTCAGCCTTGGGAGTTTAGACGAGCATAGGAAGACTAGAAGGCAATCCCAGTTCTCTGTGCTGATTTTGGAGTGGTCAAGAGCCGTTAAGCAACTTTCAATAGTGGTTTGAAGGATTTGGATGGCGGCTCCAGACTCGTGAGAAACTGACGGAAGGTTGAAAAGGATCTTGAGTTGGCTGTTGACTAACAGCCTCTTATTTTCGAACCTGTCCGTCAAGTTTTTCCAAGCAGACGAGAAACCCTCATTCGTGAGAGGGGACTTGGACACGATTGCCTTCGCTTCTCCACTGGTCTTAGCATTAAGATGGAATAATTTCTCGATCTGACTTAAGCCGTAATCGGAAATGTAGACCGCTGTGAAGAGATCACGGAAAGTTGGCCATTTAAGGTAGTCACCGCTGAAAACTTCAGCATCGAATGGTGGTGACCGGTAGGTTCGTGGATGGAAGGCTACTTGTGGTGCTGCAGGTGCTGGAGTGGGAGCCGTTGCGGTCTCTATACTCTCATTTAACTGAGAGGCAAGTTCCTCATATATAGAGTAGCAGTGGTCATGCCGGGCTTGCATGGCGATCTTGTCCTCAACATTCGTCTCCGTTTGAGACAATGAATTGGAGCAGAGTTCATATTTGAGCTCTACGGCAGTCCATATGGATCGAAGCTGCTCAAGACGCACTCTGTGAGTGTGAAGTGAGGCTGTAGGAGAATTTTTGAATCCTAGCTTCGATCTGCGTGAGCTTATCGGAAGCGTTAATGAACTCTTGGAGTGCCATTTTTATTGCCAGTGAAATCTGATGACCAACTGCACGAGTGATTGGAGGAGTGTGCACCGAAATTTTTGGCACCTGACTAACCTTAGATGTGACCGGAGTTACAACTTTCCGTAATGAGGCGGGAGAAGGTGTTCTACCAAGAAGGGAACTTGGAACGTCTATGCTTAGTCGTGGGTACAACAAGGTGTTTCTTGGTGTCTTTACTATCAATTGGCATAACAGGCTTTCAAAAAAGCGAGAAAAAATGCAATTGAATGCAAACTGGTGACGGAACTAGAAATGTGAAAGAGAAGAGCGTAGAAAAATGGACGAACAGAATTTCTTGTTTGAACAATAAACAAGAATTTCATACAAACGATCGGAAACTTTATCGAATCTATTGAGCGAGGATTAAGTTGATAAGTTACAAGGCAATACCTTTTGAAAAAACGTTGCAAAAAAAAATAATATAAATATTATATTATAAATATCGATATATTTTATTGAGTGATAATAATTATCGAAACAATTATTATACTCAGCATGAAATTCTGAAAAAAGGATGTAAAATAATTTATTTTCCAATAATAAATTATATTGTGAAAAAATAAATAAATATTTATTTATTAGTAGGATATCTTTTCTCAGACGGAGGAAAATATATTCGATAATTTTTTGCAATGTTACAGCGCTTTGTAATACCACAACACAGTGCACAATAAGACGATAAATAAATATAAGCACTAAGCAATGAACACATAGAGACGTCAAACAGCCCTGAAGCAGTTTGAGAGTCATTTTTCAAAACGGCTGCCCCACAGAAGAAGAAGAACAGAAGCAGACTTCGGCTGAACGCTCGACCGGGTCAGCTCGCTGTTCGGCTCTCAGTACAAACAGTGCATAGCATCAAAACTGCTTGAGTCGCACAACGACAGCGGAACGATAAGCATGCGTGTACTTCTTTGCGCTGTACGATCGTTTCCATGTGTGTGTGTATGCATGCACGGCCCGCGTATGAATGTATGCGGTGCTTGTGAAGTTTGGCAATAGGCAAATGCTTCGGCCACCGCGCTGGCAGCGTGAAGTCAATTTTGTGTTTCGGCGTCGAGAGCCTAGAGACAGACACAGTGGCCAAAAATGGTTATCTTGCAGCGAAAATTTTAAAACTTTTGAAAACATGTGCCTTTTTCCATGAGGATAATTTTATTTAGTAATTATATATTTATGTATTCCGAATTTTTTTATTTTAATTCATAAATTTTGTTAATATTGGTAAACTCATATACAAAAAAATTATAATTGTCACAACTTTTTTTTGATATTATAATTTTGCTCTACAAAATATAATATAAATATGAATATTCAATCCATATTCTCAAAAATTAAACATAAATACACAAATTTTCAGATGCTAAAATAATTGCCGCCAAATAACCATTTTGGCTCACTGTAATTCGGTCTCTTAGCTCTCGATGACAAAGACAAAAACAAACACACAGTTGATTTCACGCTGGCCAGGCCCGTAGCTAAAAGTAAAAAGTGTGCGGTACAGAAGGGCTCTCAACAGTCAGGGGCTCACTGTTACCAAACATAAAAATATTATTAATGGGGATATATTTGTATAATTTAATTCCTTTGGTAATCACAAATATATTTATTAATTAAGGTAATTTAAGTAAAAGTCCCTGATAAGTATTGCACAGGGACCCGTAAGACCCTCACTACGGCCCTGTGCCTCGGTCTCTAGGCTCTCGACGCCGAAACACAAAATTGACTTCAGGCTGCCAGCGCGGTGGCCGAAGCATTTGCCTATTGCCAAACTTCACAAGCACCGCATACATTCATACGCGGGCCGTGCATGCATACAAACACACAGGGAAACGATCGTATAGCGCAAAGAAGTACACGCATGCTTATCGTTCCGCTGTCGTTGTGCGACTCAAGCAGTTTTGATGCTATGCACTGTTTGTACTGAGAGCCGAACAGCGAGCTGACTCGGTCGAGCGTTCAGCCGAAGTCTGCTTCTGTTCTTCTTCTTCTGTGGGGCAGCCGTTTTGAAAAATGACTCTCAAACTGCTTCAGGGCTGTTTGACGTCTCTATGTGTTCATTGCTTAGTGATATAAGTGACTTTAAAAGTCACGGTTGCCCACCAAGTAATATTTTTAAAAATTTGAGCTAGTGCAGCCCTGGAACGATAACACTGAGTGAATGTAAAAAATACAAACGCTACAGTCAGGAGCTGACTGTATAAGGCCATGGATTATCATATTATAGGCAATAGGTATAGGTATATATTTCTAGCGCGTACCAAATTTCATTACATGTGCTTCTTCTTGATTTTAATTTGTTTGACTGTAACTTTTGTTTTAGTTTATTAGAATAAAAAAAAAAAAAAAATAAAACTAGAAATAATTAATAAATGAAATTTCGCACCCGCTTCAACCTGGAGTTGAACACACGCACTATCTCGCAGCCGTCCGCCACTCTAACCACTCGGCCATTGCCTCAATTTTTCGCCCATCGGCAAAGCTGCATTGTGAACCAATTCTGTTCCCATACAATGCAAATAAAAAGTTTAATAAAATGCTGTGTGTCTGACGCTAGATTTGAACTTCGGTATGCTTGCGTAAATTAGGTCTGCTTAATTATTATTATATATGTTCAAAGTGAGTTTAATTCGTATCATATCTCACTTATTTATAGTCCGATTTTAATGAAATTTTCACATAACGCCCGTGGCAAGGTATTTGTCATGTAAGATTTACAACTTTGGTTGTTGAGTTAATATTGTAGGTTTTAAGTAGTTATTTCTGATTTACAGAGGCGGGAAGGGGCGTGTCCAAATTTTAAAAAACTTTGAGACACTGCAATATATACGTACATATGTTGTCACAAAATTTGATGACTCTAGCTCTTATAGTTTCTGAGATCCAGGTGTTCATACAGACAGACAGACAGACAGACAGACATGTCTCAATCGACTCGGCTACTTATACTGATTCAGAATATATATAGTTTATGGGGTCGGAGATGCCTCCATCTGCCTGTTACGCACATTTCCGTTCCGACAAACACAATAGACCATGAATTTTTTTAAAATCCATGGCCTAAAAAGTGGTGGTCGGTCGATTGTGATCGAACTGCGATCACTAAGGCAAACTGCGATCACTACACTGACAAAGGTAAACAAAGAAATTATAAAATATTTCTTTGTATTCAATTAAGTGTATAATTTAAGTGTTTCATAAAATAATGTAATAATGTAATAAAACGATGTAATATAATGTGTTTATGTGTTTTAGTTAAGAATATATGTATATATGTAAGAATATATGTATCTGTGTAGTGCCGGTGCAGCCGAAATATTGCTGCCGGCAAAGTGTATTATATATGTAATGTGTATTTTATATGTTTACATTAATAAATAAATAAATGTAAAAAGGATGCAGTGTTATCTTTTATTTGGAATTAAATTTTGGACAGGAGGTACACTTGCCGCTTGTGGTTTGGACCTTGGCAATGTATTTTAATGGGCAACGTAAGTAAATATGCGTGTATATTACACATATATTAGCATACAATTTATAATTAGTTTGGAGAGTGTATGTACCTTTATTCTTAAGGAAAGCGTAGGAGAAGGTAGATATACATATGTGGCAGAGGTTTGTAAGTAGAATTAGATGGATAAACCGTTTGTAATTTGTGATTCGTATTTCCGTACATATACGAGTATATGTATGGAAAACTTTCGATGGTAACAGTCGTAACGTACAGTCATAACAGTACTTATAAGTATGTGCTTACTGATGCAGCAACATATGTACATACAGAGATACCGGTGACGCAAATTGAGAGGTTAGGAGTATATTCGAAAAGATCTTTCTTTTCACAAAGGAACAATTACACACAGCCCTCTTCTGCATAAGATAAGTAAAAAATTTAGTACTTATCTGGGGGGATCCTGACGAGATGCCGATGAACGTGGTTCGAGCGGAGCGTGGGGATGAAAATCCAGCGACGTGGTGTATATAAAATAAGAGTCCGGCTCGAAGGACCAATGTTTGTGGTGGCGGCAGTAGGATCTTCCTTCTTGGGGGATCGTAGATGTAGGCGATGATGTTGCTGTAAACTAAAAGCCGACGCGAAAACAATTTGAAAAAGTACACAATTCGGGGCGCGTGGAGTTCACTTCACTTATATATTTCAACCATTTGTACATAATATATGTAGTTTAACTTAAGCCTAACTTAACATAAATATGTAGGATAAAAAAGAGCGCGAGAGCCCTTGGTGACTCTCGCACTGTTTACGCCGCTGCCTATGCTGCCTACTTTTGGCGTAAACACACATTATTGAATTTAGTTAAACATTATAAACATATTCATTTATTCACACCTATGATAAATAGAGTGTTGGTTATTTCAGATAGTAAAACACACGCGCAATGTTAAATTGTGAACGTTTAATGAAGAACTAAATTCAGTATGAGTACATAAGACGCAAAAGAGATTACAATGTTGCCAGATAGTTGGTATGAAGCTTACAAACAAAAGATACTCGATATTCATTCATTTCTATTCTACTCTATTCAATTCAGATTTTTAATTTTCATTTCAGATATTAAGAGTCAAATTTTTGTTTCATTTTCAAATATCAAGTTTCAAAAATAGGGCACTAAATTTATAATAGTGCATTTTCTTTTCATTAGTTTTTTACTTTTCTTTTTAGTTTTACGACTTTCACATTTTCTTTCTTTATTTTAATAGATCTAAGTTACTTTAATTTTGGGCCAGTGAATTGAATAATTAACTTAGCAAACTTAGCAACTTGCTCATATCGTGTGCAATAAAATTTTCTTTCACTTACCCGACAAGATCCTTGGTACCAAGTTGATGTACGATGTGTGTTGCTGTTTTGTTACAAGATAATAATATTTATGGTACACACGTAATTATCAATTCACTGTTAAGGAGCTTATCATATATTTTTAGGCCATGGATTTTAAAAAAAAATTCATGGTCTATTGTGTTTGTCGGAACGGAAATGTGCGTAACATGCAGAAGGAAGCATCTCCGACCCCATAAACTATATATTCTGAATCAGTATCAGTAGCCAAGTCGATTGAGCCATGTCTGTCTGTCCCGTCCGTCTGTCTGTCTGTCTGTATGAACACCTGGATCTCAGAAACTGTAAGAACTAGTGTCATACAATTTTGTGACAACATACGTATATATTGCAGTGTCTCAAAGTTTTTTTTTTTAAATTTTGACATGCCCCTACCCCTCTCTATAAATCAGTAATAACTATTTAAAAACTACAATATTAACTCAACAACCAAAGTTGTATATCTTACATGACAAATACCTTGCCACGGGCGTTATGTAAAAATTTCATTTAAATCGGACTATAAATAAGTGTGATATGATACGAATTAAAGTCACTTTTGAACATATATAGTTAAGCATACCTAATTTACGCAAGCATACCGAAACTCAAATCTAGCGTCAGACACACAGCATTTGATTAAACTTTTTATTTGCATTGTATGGCAGCAGAATTGATTCACAATGCAGCTTTGCCGGTTGGCCAAGGAGTGTGGCAATGGCCGAGTGGTTAGAGAAGCGGACGGCTCCGAGAGAGTGCGTGTGTTCAACTCCCGGTTGAGGCGGGTGCGAATTTTCGTTTATTAACTTCTTCTTTTATTTATTTATTTTATTCCAATAAACTAAAAGAAAAGTTGCAGTCAAACAAATTAAATTATTAAATTAAATTTCAATAAAAATAAAAAAATTTTCATTACTTTGCTTTCATATGAAAGACAATCAAATTATAATAGCTATAAATAATATTAATTATTTATAAATAAAGTTAAGTATTTTTATATTATTTAGCACGCATCAAAAAAACGCGAACTAATACGTTCTTCAATGCAGTCACTCTTTCCGTATTTTGTCTGTTATGACTTTGCAAGTTCAGTACGATTCCAATAGGATGTTTCCTATTTTGTTTTGCTCTCAATATTTTGCAATTAGAATGCTAGAAAATAACAGAGATCATAAGCCCTTGTAAAGTTATGAATGTGCGAGTAGGACGCCCATACATATGTACATGTCTGCATATCCACATGTATGTAAGCTTATTATTAAAGTGAGTTTATTATAATGGTTCAAGTCAATTCAGTTAGGTTAATTAATTACAAAATAATGGCGTTAAAACTTCAGTGTTCTTTACAACTTAATGTTTGGCAACTTTACAACTTAAAAGCGGTTTTGTTCAACTGTCAACTTTATGCGCGAGACGACCGACTACGACTCTCTTTCGCTAATCTCTTCTGGCAACACTCTTCGGTTCGCAGGGATGCCAACTGTCCTCTATTGGTGGGGTTGCCAACTTGCATCAAAGTATACCATCTTACATTCGGCCCTCCTGATCTTCCTCATCCGTCCCGGATGATAAAATATCCTCGTTTTCGGCTACATATTTCCATAACTTCATATTATCGCAGCTTGTTGCAGTAATATTTGGTCCCTCGGTGTTTATTGATGCCTTCTTCATATCATAGCGACCGTTTCTCTTAACCTTTATGACAGCATATGGACCAAGATATTCGCTAGCCAGCTTTCGGCCTGAAACAAATTGAGTTCGCTTTATAGCGACCAAGTCGCCCAAATTGTAGATCTTCTCCGTACGACGCTTCTTGTCGTTGTTCATCTTGTAATTCTTCTGTGCCTCTTCAATATTATGTTTTGCTTCTATGCGCAGCTGCTGTCGCTCTTCGTTGAACACTTGGATCTCAGAAACTGTAAGAGCTAGAGTCATAAAATTTTCTGTCAACATACGTATATATTGCAGTGTCTCAAAGTTTTTTTTTAAAATTTTGTCATGCCCCTTCCCCCTCTATAAATCAGTAATAACTATTTAAAAACTACAATATTAACTCAACAACCAAAGTTGTAAATCTTACATGACAAATACCTTGCCACGGGCGTTATGTGAAAATTTCATTAAAATCGGACTATAAATAAATGAGATATGATACGAATTAAACTCACTTTGAACATATATAGTTAAGCATACCTAATTTACGCAAGCATACCGAAGTTCAAATCTAGCGTCAGACACACAGCATTTGATTAAACTTTTTATTTGCATTGTATGGCCGCAGAATTGATTCACAATGCAGCTTTGCCGGTTGGCCAAGGAGTTAGGCAATGGCCGAGTGGTTATAGGCGGACGGCTGCGAGAGAGTGCGTGTGTTCAACTGCCGGTTAAGGCGGGTGCGAATTTTCGTTTATTAATTTCTTCTTTTATTTATTTATTTTATTCTAATAAACTAAAAAAAAAGTAGCAGTCAAACAAATTAAATTATTTAATTAAATTTCAATAAAAATAAAAACAATTTTCATTACTTTGTTTTCATATGAAAGCCAATCAAATTATAATAGCTATAAATAATATTAATTATTTATAAATAAAGTTAAGTATTTTTATATTATTTAGCACGCATCAAAAAAAACGCGAACTAATACGTTCTTCAATGCAGTCACTCTTTCCGTATTTTGTCTGTTATGACTTTGCAAGTTCAGTACGATTCCAATAGGATGTTTCCTATTTTGTTTTGCTCTCAATATTTTGCAATTAGAATGCTAAAAAATAACAGGATCATAAGCCCTTGTAAAGTTATGAATGTGCGAGTAAGACGCCCATACATACATGTCTGCATATCCACATGTACATATGTATGTATTGGCGTCCCACTTCAGCAAACATTATTGCACGATTTTATATACATACATACGAGTATGTACAATTAGATTTGCAGTTGCTGTTGTGTACCGACGAAAGAAAACTAATGTCTAATTACATATATCGCGTAACTAAAACTTCAGGAATTCGGAATTTTAAGAGCAAGGTATGCAGCCTTGATCTCCAATATATAACTGTGTTTTTTGGCCTCGGCTTCACTCGTCTTTTGCTCCAGAAATACACGGGATGCATATGTCCTTCAAAGCACTGCAGCAGCACAGCTCCTAGTCCGTCCTTGGAAGCGTCGGTATGTAGCTCTGTCTTTGCCTCCCTAGAGTATATGTGCAATACTGTCTCACTTGTTAACATATCCTTTAATCTTTCGATTGAGTCCTTTTCAGCTTCACCAATTATAAATACAGCGTTCTTCCTCATCAAATTCGTTAACGGGCGCGCTATCTCTGCATAACGCGGAATAAATTTTCGAAAAAATTAAGTCAAATCCAGAAACGATTGGACGCCTTTTATATCCTTAGGATAAGCAAATGGTCTTACAGCTGTTGTTTTGTCTGCTCCAGGCCAAACTCGTCCGTTTGCCTTTTTTTGCCATTTTATCCTTAAACCATACCTGGCAGCTGTTTCCAAAACTTGTCTGCCCTTCTGCATGCATACGTCTGGAGACTCTGCGAAAATAACAATGTCGTCCATATAAAGCTGCATTACTTCTTTAATAAGTTTCTGAAAAACATGGTTGACATATCTTATGAAGGCAGCTGGCGAATTCTTAAATCCAAAAGGAGCCCTGTTAAATTCAAAAAGGCCTTCTCGTGTGATGAAAGCCGTTAGATGTCTGCTCTTTTCTTCGATGGGCACTTGAAAGAAACCATTTTCTAAGTCCATAATCATGAAAAATTTCGCTGCTTGCAGTTTGTCAAGATCATCTTCAATAAGTGGCACAGGAAACAAATCCTGAAGTACCATGCTGTTCACCTTACGGTAATCGACGCATACCCTCAATGTTTGATCATTGATCATTGGCTGAGGACCAGCTCCGAAAGGCCATGCAGCTGCAAAAAAAAAACGTTATTTCAAAAACTCAAGCTGCACCAAAAAAAAATTATCTGAAACTATAATAGAGACTTCAAATATTGTAAATAAACTAAAAATCCAATACATAAATCATAATTTTATTCATTTTATTTTAATTATGGGTAGTCTTTTGGCCCACCTATTTATAAGTACATAAATAACTACTCTAGTCATGGGTAGTCTTTTCACCAACCCATTCATGGGTACTCTTTTGGCCAACCCATTCATGGGTACTCTTTTGGCCCACCAATTAATGGGTACTCTTTTCACCCACCTATTTATGACTAGACAGATAACTACTCTAGTTATGGGTACTCTTCCCACCCATCTACTAATGCGTATATAGATAAGTACTCTAGTGATGAGTACTCTTTTGACCGACCTATTCACGGGCAACTTCTTTACTACTCCTATTGTAGGTACATCTTTCTCTAGACCATTCAAGGGTACTTACATAAGTACTCTAATCAGGGGTAGTCAATCCTACTAGCTACATAAGTACTCCAATCATGGGTACCCAGTTCTTTACTTACTGGTAAACGATATGGTGGCGATTGACCCTATTTCCGGACATTTCATACAAAACACGAAATGAAAAAATACATTGCTTAGGGTGTGTAAAGTAAGTAGGGGTAGTCCCTTAGTAAGTACTTATTTCGCCAGCTACGAACTAGTCGCCAGAACAATAGTGCTGATCCTCATTTCTTATACTGTTCATTATTTCTTCTAACGCGTGTGCACTTCTCGTTTTTGGCATTTCTCGCGTTCTCTTTTATGTATGTGTATGCGTATTTAAATTTTCGACGTCCAGCAACGGTAAAACCACAATTTGACTGCGACTGTTCAGACAAAAAAAATGCTTTGTCTTTTCAAAACTGTTCAACTCAATAATCAAGAGTTCACTTTCATACAAATGTTCAACTTTATCCACTTTTCAACGTATTGTATTAACCGATATTAATCAAAACCGACACGAGCCCCCAAATGTAAGGTTATTATTAAAGAGAGTTTATTATAATGGTTCAAGCCAATTCAGTTAGGTTAATTAATTACAAAATAATGGCGTTAAAACTTCAGTGTTCATTACAACTTAATGTTTGGCAACTTTACAACTTAAAAGCGGTTTTGTTCAAATGCCACCTTTATGCGCGAGACGACCGACTACGACTCTCTTTCGCTACTCTCTTCTGGCAACACTCTTCGGTTCGCAGGGATGCCAACTGTCCTCTATTGGTGGGGTTGCCAACTTGCATCAAAGTATACCATCTTACATGTATTGGCGTCCCACTTCAGCATACATTATTGCACGATTGTATATACATACATATGTACGATACAATTCGATTTGCAGTTGCTGTTGTGTACCGTAACTAAAACTTTAAAAAAATTATGAAATACATAAGAATTTCACATGTTGATCGGATCGCGGCAGCAATCGAACCTCGAACACGCTCAATATCCTTAGAGTCCGGGACACAGTCCACTCAGCCACTGAACATTTCTCGCAGTTGCCAAAAATGGTGAGATATTAGACAAAACGACAAGACGCAATATGCATTCTTAGCTCGTGCCCAAAAAATTAAGAAGAAGCACATATAATGAAATTTGGTACGCGTTAGAAATGCAAGTTATCACCCTCGGTCCCTCTATATTCAATATGGAAATTATAAACAGTTTTCATAGCCACTTGGAAACCCATATTTTGCTCTAGCGCTATCCTCTTGCGCCAGTATCTTAAAAACACAAACAATACCCGAATTTGTCAGCGCTTTTCGTTAAACAAACAATCTTTTCCAAAATGCAGTTATTAAACTGCGCAGTTCAAAAACGTAAATATTGACCACTTGGTCCCCATCCTAATTAGAACTCTTCAAGTGTTAACAAAATTCTCGATCAAGAGCGAATCATAAACAACGCTCGCACGATCTGCGTGTCCACGCTCCATTGTAAACAAATCCTAATTTCACCACGAGACGGAAGCTTTGTCCGGATTATTCAACCAAAACGGCGAATATTCTAAAAAGCCGTTTGGAACTCACACAATTCTACAACGTTACATTGTAACAGTGCTACACATAACGGGGACCCGAAATAATCAAAAAGGGAGCCTCAAAATGTTAGACAATAAAAACAGTGTTGTCGACAAACAAATTAAACAAGAAGACCTGAAAGAAATAAAAAGGAAAATTCAAAGTGTTAAACAACTTAAATAGTGTTGTGAACACATGAACTTACATACTTAATAAAGAGAACCTGAACAAAATTAAAAGGGAATCTCAAAATGAAGTGCAAATGCGCTGATGGTAACAAATTGACAAAAAACAGTTTTGGTACACAGCACTAATAACTGCAAGAATTGCAAAACAACAAACATTTAAAAAAAAAAAAAAAAAAATAAACGCTACAGTCAGGAGCTGACTGTATAAGGCCATGGATTATCATATTATAGGCAATAGGTATAGGTATATATTTCTAGCGCGTACCAAATTTCATTACATGTGCTTCTTCTTGATTTTAATTTGTTTGACTGTAACTTTTGTTTTAGTTTATTAGAATAAAAAAAAAAATAAAATAAAACTAGAAATAATTAATAAATGAAATTTCGCACCCGCTTCAACCTGGAGTTGAACACACGCACTATCTCGCAGCCGTCCGCCACTCTAACCACTCGGCCATTGCCTCAATTTTTCGCCCATCGGCAAAGCTGCATTGTGAACCAATTCTGTTCCCATACAATGCAAATAAAAAAGTTTAATAAAATGCTGTGTGTCTGACGCTAGATTTGAACTTCGGTATGCTTGCGTAAATTAGGTCTGCTTAATTATTATTATATATGTTCAAAGTGAGTTTAATTCGTATCATATCTCACTTATTTATAGTCCGATTTTAATGAAATTTTCACATAACGCCCGTGGCAAGGTATTTGTCATGTAAGATTTACAACTTTGGTTGTTGAGTTAATATTGTAGGTTTTAAGTAGTTATTTCTGATTTACAGAGGCGGGAAGGGGCGTGTCCAAATTTTAAAAAACTTTGAGACACTGCAATATATACGTACATATGTTGTCACAAAATTTGATGACTCTAGCTCTTATAGTTTCTGAGATCCAGGTGTTCATACAGACAGACAGACAGACAGACAGACATGTCTCAATCGACTCGGCTACTTATACTGATTCAGAATATATATAGTTTATGGGGTCGGAGATGCCTCCATCTGCCTGTTACGCACATTTCCGTTCCGACAAACACAATAGACCATGAATTTTTTTAAAATCCATGGCCTAAAAAAAATACCAAAATTTGAACAAGAACAATTAAAGAAGGAAGACCCCCAAGTGTAAAACGAAGACCCCAAAACCAGGAACAAACAACGCCCGGCTTAAAAAGCAAAATCATTCATGTGAGCTTCATCAGTACATTTCTTTATTGTTAAATTAACTTAAATTTGAAAACTGGAGGATCTTATAAGTAGCTTTCAAAAATTAAAAATGGCTCAAAATCAGACTTTGACAGCAGATTTAATCGCTGAACTTATAGCAAATAAAACCAAAGCCTTATCTGAAGAAATTGCAGCATTAAAACTACAAATTAATACCAGTTCAACTACAGTTCAAGAATACCAACCTGCACAAGTGAATGACTCAATCAGATGCGATGAATCATTTGATGTTATTAAATCTATACCCGAATTTGCAGGTAGTTAGGCAAATTATTTAAGTTGGCGTGAAGCAGCATGCTGCGCCGTGAGAATGTATAAGGACGGTAGTAGAAAGTACGTAGGTGCTTTGACAATTTTGAGAAACAAAATAACAGGCAAAGCTAATGATACCTTAACAAATCATGGTACCGTATTAAACTTTGATGCTATTTTAGCTAGATTGGATTTCGCCTATAGCGACAGGCGTCCGATTTATAAAATAGAACAAGAACTAAGTGTACTTAGACAGGGTAACATGACGGTTCTAGAATATTATAACTTGGTTAACAAGAAACTTACCTTGTTAATAAACAAAACAATAATGACGTATAGCGACAAAGCAAACGTGATCACAGAAATGAACAATAGAAACAGGGATAACGCGTTGCGTATCTTTATCACAGGTCTGAATGGTTCTTTATCATTATTCTCTTTAAAACCTGAAAACTTACCCAATGCCTTTGCTAGAGCATTGGGTAAGTTTTCAGGTTTTAAAGAGAATAGAATTGTAAGTAGAATTAGATGGATAAACCGTTTGTAATTTGTGATTCGTATTTCCGTACATATACGAGTATATGTATGGAAAACTTTCGATGGTAACAGTCGTAACGTACAGTCATAACAGTACTTATAAGTATGTGCTTACTGATGCAGCAACATATGTACATACATACAGAGATACCGGTGACGCAAATTGAGAGGTTAGGAGTATATTCGAAAAGATCTTTCTTTTCACAAAGGAACAATTACACACAGTCCTCTGCCGCATAAAATAAGTATAAAATTTAGTACTTATCTGGGGGGGATCCTGACGAGATGCAGATGAACGTGGTTCGAGCGGAGCGAGGGGATGAAAATCCAGCGACGTGGTGTATATAAAATAAGATCCGGCTCGAAGGACCAATGTTTGTGGTGGCGGCAGTAGGATCTTCCTTCTTGGGGGATCGTAGATGTAGGCGATGATGTTGCTGTAAACTAAAAGCCGACGCGAAAACAATTTGAAAAATACAAACGCTACAGTCAGGAGCTGACTGTATAAGGCCATGGATTATCATAGTATACCGTAGGCAATAGGTATAGGTATGCACTTCTAGCGCGTACCAAATTTCATTACAGTTGTTTCTTCTTGATTTTAATTTTTTTGACTGTAACTTTTCTTTTAGTTTATTAGAATAAAAAAAAAAAAAAACAAAATAAGAAATAATTAATAAACGAAAATTCGCACCCGCCTCAACCGGGAGTTGAACGCACGCACTCTCGCGCAGCCGTCCGCCACTCTAACCACTCGGCCATTGCGTCATTTCTTCGCGCAACGGCAAAGCTGCATTGTGAACCAATTCTGTTCCCATACAATGCAAATAAAAGTTTAATAAAATGCTGTGTGTCTGACGCTAGATTTGAACTTCGGTATGCTTGCGTAAATTAGGTCTGCTTAATTATTATTATTATATACATGTATGTTCAAAAGTGAGTTTAATTCGTATCATATCTCAGTTATTTATAGTCCGATTTTAATGAAATTTTCACATAACGCCCGTGGCAAGGTATTTGTCATGTATGATATACAACTTTGGTTGTTGAGTTAATATTGTAGGTTTTAAGTAGTTATTTCTGATTTACAGAGGCGGGAAGGGGCGTGTCCAAATTTTAAAAAAACTTTGAGACACTGCAATATATATGTATGTTGTCACAAAATTTGATGACTCTAGCTCTTATAGTTTCTGAGATCCAGGTGTTCATACAGACAGACAGACAGACAGACAGACGGACAGACGGACAGACAGACATGGCTCAATCGACTCGGCTACTGATACTGATTCAGAATATATATAGTTTATGTGGTCGGAGATGCCTCCTTCTGCCTGTTACGCACATTTCCGTTCCGACAAACACAATAGACCATGAATTTTTTAAAATCCATGGCCTAAAAAAGTACACAATTCGGGGCGCGTGGAGTTCACTTCACTTATATATTTCAACCATTTGTACATAATATATGTAGTTTAACTTAAGCCTAACTTAACATAAATATGTAGGATAAAAGAGCGCGAGAGCCCTTGGTGACTCTCGCACTGTTTACGCCGCTGCCTATGCTGCCTACTTTTCGGCGTAAACACACATTATTGAATTTAGTTAAACATTATAAACATATTCATTTATTCACACCTATGATAAATAGAGTGTTGGTTATTTCAGATAGTAAAACACACGCGCAATGTTAAATTGTGAACGTTTAATGAAGAACTAAATTCAGTATGAGTACATAAGACGCAAAAGAGATTACAATGTTGCCAGATAGTTGGTATGAAGCTTACAAACAAAAGATACTCGATATTCATTCATTTCTATTCTACTCTATTCAATTCAGATTTTTTAGGCCATGGATTTTAAAAAAATTCATGGTCTATTGTGTTTGTCGGAACGGAAATGTGCGTAACAGGCAGAAGGAGGCTTCTCCGACCCCATAAACTATATATATTCTGAATCAGTATCAGTAGCCGAGTCGATTGAGCCATGTCTGTCTGTCCGTCTGTCCGTCTGTCTGTATGAACACCTGGATCTCAGAAACTATAAGAGCTAGAGTCACCAAATTTTGTGACAACATACGTATATATTGCAGTGTCTCAAAGTTTTTTTAAATTTGGACACGCCCCTTCCCGCCTCTGTAAATCAGACATAACTACTTAAAACCTACAATATTAACTCAACAACCAAAGTTGTATATCATACATGACAAATACCTTATCACGGGCGTTATGTGAAAATTTCATTAAAATCGGACTATAAATAAGTGAGATATGATACGAACTAAACTCACTTTGAACATACATGTATATAATAATTAAGCACACCTAATTTACGCAAGCATACCGAAGTTCAAATCTAGCGTCAGACACACAGCATTTTATTAAACTTTTTATTTGCATTGTATGGGAACAGAATTGGTTCACAATGCAGCTTTGCCGATGGGCGAAGAAGTGAGGCAATGGTCGAGTGGTTAGAGTGGCGGACGGCTGCGCGAGAGTGCGTGCGTTCAACTCCCGGTTGAGGCGGGTGCGAATTTTCATTTATTAATTATTTCTTATTTTTATTCTAATAAACTAAAAGAAAAGTTACAGTCAAAAAAATTAAAATCAAGAAGAAACACATGTAATGAAATTTGGTACGCGCTAGAAGTGCATACCTATACCTATTGCCTACGGTATACTATGATAATCCATGGCCTTATACAGTCAGCTCCTGACTGTAGCGTTTGTATTTTTAATTTTCATTTCAGATATTAAGAGTCAAATTTTTGTTTCATTTTCAAATATCAAGTTTCAAAAATAGGGCACTAAATTTATAATAGTGCATTTTCTCTTCATTAGTTTTTACTTTTCTTTTTAGTTTTACGACTTTCACATTTTCTTTCTTTATTTTAATAGATCTAAGTTACTTTAATTTTGGGCCAGTGAATTGAATAATTAACTTAGCAAACTTAGCAACTTGCTCATATCGTGTGCAATAAAATTTTCTTTCACTTACCCGACAAGATCCTTGGTACCAAGTTGATGTACGATGTGTGTTGCTGTTTTGTTACAAGATAATAATATTTATGGTACACACGTAATTATCAATTCACTGTTAAGGAGCTTATCATATATTTTTAGGCCATGGATTTTAAAAAAAAATTCATGGTCTATTGTGTTTGTCGGAACGGAAATGTGCGTAACATGCAGAAGGAAGCATCTCCGACCCCATAAACTATATTCTGAATCAGTATCAGTAGCCAAGTCGATTGAGCCATGTCTGTCTGTCCCGTCCGTCTGTCTGTCTGTCTGTCTGTATGAACACCTGGATCTGAGAAACTGTAAGAACTAGAGTCATACAATTTTGTGACAACATACGTATATATTGCAGTGTCTCAAAGTTTTTTTTTTAAATTTTGACATGCCCCTACCCCTCTCTATAAATCAGTAATAACTATTTAAAAACTACAATATTAACTCAACAACCAAAGTTGTATATCTTACATGACAAATACCTTGCCACGGGCGTTATGTAAAAATTTCATTTAAATCGGACTATAAATAAGTGTGATATGATACGAATTAAAGTCACTTTGAACATATATAGTTAAGCATACCTAATTTACGCAAGCATACCGAAACTCAAATCTAGCGTCAGACACACAGCATTTGATTAAACTTTTTATTTGCATTGTATGGCAGCAGAATTGATTCACAATGCAGCTTTGCCGGTTGGCCAAGGAGTGTGGCAATGGCCGAGTGGTTAGAGAAGCGGACGGCTCCGAGAGAGTACGTGTGTTCAACTCCCGGTTGAGGCGGGTGCGAATTTTCGTTTATTAACTTCTTCTTTTATTTATTTATTTTATTCCAATAAACTAAAAGAAAAGTTGCAGTCAAACAAATTAAATTATTAAATTAAATTTCAATAAAAATAAAAAATTTTCATTACTTTGCTTTCATATGAAAGACAATCAAATTATAATAGCTATAAATAATATTAATTATTTATAAATAAAGTTAAGTATTTTTATATTATTTAGCACGCATCAAAAAAACGCGAACTAATACGTTCTTCAATGCAGTCACTCTTTCCGTATTTTGTCTGTTATGACTTTGCAAGTTCAGTACGATTCCAATAGGATGTTTCCTATTTTGTTTTGCTCTCAATATTTTGCAATTAGAATGCTAGAAAATAACAGAGATCATAAGCCCTTGTAAAGTTATGAATGTGCGAGTAGGACGCCCATACATATGTACATGTCTGCATATCCACATGTATGTATGTAAGCTTATTATTAAAGTGAGTTTATTATAATGGTTCAAGTCAATTCAGTTAGGTTAATTAATTACAAAATAATGGCGTTAAAACTTCAGTGTTCTTTACAACTTAATGTTTGGCAACTTTACAACTTAAAAGCGGTTTTGTTCAACTGTCAACTTTATGCGCGAGACGACCGACTACGACTCTCTTTCGCTAATCTCTTCTGGCAACACTCTTCGGTTCGCAGGGATGCCAACTGTCCTCTATTGGTGGGGTTGCCAACTTGCATCAAAGTATACCATCTTACATTCGGCCCTCCTGATCTTCCTCATCCGTCCCGGATGATAAAATATCCTCGTTTTCGGCTACATATTTCCATAACTTCATATTATCGCAGCTTGTTGCAGTAATATTTGGTCCCTCGGTGTTTATTGATGCCTTCTTCATATCATAGCGACCGTTTCTCTTAACCTTTATGACAGCATATGGACCAAGATATTCGCTAGCCAGCTTTCGGCCTGAAACAAATTGAGTTCGCTTTATAGCGACCAAGTCGCCCAAATTGTAGATCTTCTCCGTACGACGCTTCTTGTCGTTGTTCATCTTGTAATTCTTCTGTGCCTCTTCAATATTATGTTTTGCTTCTATGCGCAGCTGCTGTCGCTCTTCGTTGAACACTTGGATCTCAGAAACTGTAAGAGCTAGAGTCATAAAATTTTCTGTCAACATACGTATATATTGCAGTGTCTCAAAGTTTTTTTTAAAATTTTGTCATGCCCCTTCCCCCCTCTATAAATCAGTAATAACTATTTAAAAACTACAATATTAACTCAACAACCAAAGTTGTAAATCTTACATGACAAATACCTTGCCACGGGCGTTATGTGAAAATTTCATTAAAATCGGACTATAAATAAATGAGATATGATACGAATTAAACTCACTTTGAACATATATAGTTAAGCATACCTAATTTACGCAAGCATACCGAAGTTCAAATCTAGCGTCAGACACACAGCATTTGATTAAACTTTTTATTTGCATTGTATGGCCGCAGAATTGATTCACAATGCAGCTTTGCCGGTTGGCCAAGGAGTTAGGCAATGGCCGAGTGGTTATAGGCGGACGGCTGCGAGAGAGTGCGTGTGTTCAACTGCCGGTTAAGGCGGGTGCGAATTTTCGTTTATTAATTTCTTCTTTTATTTATTTATTTTATTCTAATAAACTAAAAAAAAGTAGCAGTCAAACAAATTAAATTATTTAATTAAATTTCAATAAAAATAAAAACAATTTTCATTACTTTGTTTTCATATGAAAGCCAATCAAATTATAATAGCTATAAATAATATTAATTATTTATAAATAAAGTTAAGTATTTTTATATTATTTAGCACGCATCAAAAAAACGCGAACTAATACGTTCTTCAATGCAGTCACTCTTTCCGTATTTTGTCTGTTATGACTTTGCAAGTTCAGTACGATTCCAATAGGATGTTTCCTATTTTGTTTTGCTCTCAATATTTTGCAATTAGAATGCTAAAAAATAACAGAGATCATAAGCCCTTGTAAAGTTATGAATGTGCGAGTAAGACGCCCATACATACATGTCTGCATATCCACATGTACATATGTATGTATTGGCGTCCCACTTCAGCAAACATTATTGCACGATTTTATATACATACATACGAGTATGTACAATTAGATTTGCAGTTGCTGTTGTGTACCGACGAAAGAAAACTAATGTCTAATTACATATATCGCGTAACTAAAACTTCAGGAATTCGGAATTTTAAGAGCAAGGTATGCAGCCTTGATCTCCAATATATAACTGTGTTTTTTGGCCTCGGCTTCACTCGTCTTTTGCTCCAGAAATACACGGGATGCATATGTCCTTCAAAGCACTGCAGCAGCACAGCTCCTAGTCCGTCCTTGGAAGCGTCGGTATGTAGCTCTGTCTTTGCCTCCCTAGAGTATATGTGCAATACTGTCTCACTTGTTAACATATCCTTTAATCTTTCGATTGAGTCCTTTTCAGCTTCACCAATTATAAATACAGCGTTCTTCCTCATCAAATTCGTTAACGGGCGCGCTATCTCTGCATAACGCGGAATAAATTTTCGAAAAAATTAAGTCAAACCCAGAAACGATTGGACGCCTTTATATCCTTAGGATAAGCAAATGGTCTTACAGCTGTTGTTTTGTCTGCTCCAGGCCAAACTCGTCCGTTTGCCTTTTTTTGCCATTTTATCCTTAAACCATACCTGGCTGCTGTTTCCAAAACTTGTCTGCCCTTCTGCATGCATACGTCTGGAGACTCTGCGAAAATAACAATGTCGTCCATATAAAGCTGCATTACTTCTTTAATAAGTTTCTGAAAAACATGGTTGACATATCTTATGAAGGCAGCTGGCGAATTCTTAAATCCAAAAGGAGCCCTGTTAAATTCAAAAAGGCCTTCTCGTGTGATGAAAGCCGTTAGATGTCTGCTCTTTTCTTCGATGGGCACTTGAAAGAAACCATTTTCTAAGTCCATAATCATGAAAAATTTCGCTGCTTGCAGTTTGTCAAGATCATCTTCAATAAGTGGCACAGGAAACAAATCCTGAAGTACCATGCTGTTCACCTTACGGTAATCGACGCATACCCTCAATGTTTGATCATTGATCATTGGCTGAGGACCAGCTCCGAAAGGCCATGCAGCTGCAAAAAAAAACGTTATTTCAAAAACTCAAGCTGCACCAAAAAAAAATTATCTGAAACTATAATAGAGACTTCAAATATTGTAAATAAACTAAAAATCCAATACATAAATCATAATTTTATTCATTTTATTTTAATTATGGGTAGTCTTTTGGCCCACCTATTTATAAGTACATAAATAACTACTCTAGTCATGGGTAGTCTTTTCACCAACCCATTCATGGGTACTCTTTTGGCCAACCCATTCATGGGTACTCTTTTGGCCCACCAATTAATGGGTACTCTTTTCACCCACCTATTTATGACTAGACAGATAACTACTCTAGTTATGGGTACTCTTCCCACCCATCTACTAATGCGTATATAGATAAGTACTCTAGTGATGAGTACTCTTTTGACCGACCTATTCACGGGCAACTTCTTTACTACTCCTATTGTAGGTACATCTTTCTCTAGACCATTCAAGGGTACTTACATAAGTACTCTAATCAGGGGTAGTCAATCCTACTAGCTACATAAGTACTCCAATCATGGGTACCCAGTTCTTTACTTACTGGTAAACGATATGGTGGCGATTGACCCTATTTCCGGACATTTCATACAAAACACGAAATGAAAAAAATACATTGCTTAGGGTGTGTAAAGTAAGTAGGGGTAGTCCCTTAGTAAGTACTTATTTCGCCAGCTACGAACTAGTCGCCAGAACAATAGTGCTGATCCTCATTTCTTATACTGTTCATTATTTCTTCTAACGCGTGTGCACTTCTCGTTTTTGGCATTTCTCGCGTTCTCTTTTATGTATGTGTATGCGTATTTAAATTTTCGACGTCCAGCAACGGTAAAACCACAATTTGACTGCGACTGTTCAGACAAAAAAAATGCTTTTTCTTTTTCAAAACTGTTCAACTCAATAATCAAGAGTTCACTTTCATACAAATGTTCAACTTTATCCACTTTTCAACGTATTGTATTAACCGATATTAATCAAAACCGACACGAGCCCCCAAATGTAAGGTTATTATTAAAGAGAGTTTATTATAATGGTTCAAGCCAATTCAGTTAGGTTAATTAATTACAAAATAATGGCGTTAAAACTTCAGTGTTCATTACAACTTAATGTTTGGCAACTTTACAACTTAAAAGCGGTTTTGTTCAAATGCCACCTTTATGCGCGAGACGACCGACTACGACTCTCTTTCGCTACTCTCTTCTGGCAACACTCTTCGGTTCGCAGGGATGCCAACTGTCCTCTATTGGTGGGGTTGCCAACTTGCATCAAAGTATACCATCTTACATGTATTGGCGTCCCACTTCAGCATACATTATTGCACGATTGTATATACATACATATGTACGATACAATTCGATTTGCAGTTGCTGTTGTGTACCGTAACTAAAACTTTAAAAAAATTATGAAATACATAAGAATTTCACATGTTGATCGGATCGCGGCAGCAATCGAACCTCGAACACGCTCAATATCCTTAGAGTCCGGGACACAGTCCACTCAGCCACTGAACATTTCTCGCAGTTGCCAAAAATGGTGAGATATTAGACAAAACGACAAGACGCAATATGCATTCTTAGCTCGTGCCCAAAAAATTAAGAAGAAGCACATATAATGAAATTTGGTACGCGTTAGAAATGCAAGTTATCACCCTCGGTCCCTCTATATTCAATATGGAAATTATAAACAGTTTTCATAGCCACTTGGAAACCCATATTTTGCTCTAGCGCTATCCTCTTGCGCCAGTATCTTAAAAACACAAACAATACCCGAATTTGTCAGCGCTTTTCGTTAAACAAACAATCTTTTTCCAAAATGCAGTTATTAAACTGCGCAGTTCAAAAAACGTAAATATTGACCACTTGGTCCCCATCCTAATTAGAACTCTTCAAGTGTTAACAAAATTCTCGATCAAGAGCGAATCATAAACAACGCTCGCACGATCTGCGTGTCCACGCTCCATTGTAAACAAATCCTAATTTCACCACGAGACGGAAGCTTTGTCCGGATTATTCAACCAAAACGGCGAATATTCTAAAAAGCCGTTTGGAACTCACACAATTCTACAACGTTACATTGTAACAGTGCTACACATAACGGGGACCCGAAATAATCAAAAAGGGAGCCTCAAAATGTTAGACAATAAAAACAGTGTTGTCGACAAACAAATTAAAGAAGACCTGAAAGAAATAAAAAGGAAAATTAAAAGTGTTAAACAACTTAAATAGTGTTGTGAACACATGAACTTACATACTTAATAAAGAGAACCTGAACAAAATTAAAAGGGAATCTCAAAATGAAGTGCAAATGCGCTGATGGTAACAAATTGACAAAAAACAGTTTTGGTACACAGCACTAATAACTGCAAGAACTGCAAAACAACAAACATTTAAAAAAAAAAAAAAAAAAACCCAAAATTTGAACAAGAACAATTAAAGAAGGAAGACCCCCAAGTGTAAAACGAAGACCCCAAAACCAGGAACAAACAACGCCCGGCTTAAAAGCAAAATCATTCATGTGAGCTTCATCAGTACATTTCTTTATTGTTAAATTAACTTAAATTTGAAAACTGGAGGATCTTATAAGTAGCTTTCAAAAATTAAAAATGGCTCAAAAATCAGACTTTGACAGCAGATTTAATCGCTGAACTTATAGCAAATAAAACCAAAGCCTTATCTGAAGAAATTGCAGCATTAAAACTACAAATTAATACCAGTTCAACTACAGTTCAAGAATACCAACCTGCACAAGTGAATGACTCAATCAGATGCGATGAATCATTTGATGTTATTAAATCTATACCCGAATTTGCAGGTAGTTAGGCAAATTATTTAAGTTGGCGTGAAGCAGCATGCTGCGCCGTGAGAATGTATAAGGACGGTAGTAGAAAGTACGTAGGTGCTTTGACAATTTTGAGAAACAAAATAACAGGCAAAGCTAATGATACCTTAACAAATCATGGTACCGTATTAAACTTTGATGCTATTTTAGCTAGATTGGATTTCGCCTATAGCGACAGGCGTCCGATTTATAAAATAGAACAAGAACTAAGTGTACTTAGACAGGGTAACATGACGGTTCTAGAATATTATAACTTGGTTAACAAAAAACTTACCTTGTTAATAAACAAAACAATAATGACATATGGCGATGAAGCAAACGTGATCCCAGAAATGAACAATAGAAACAGGGATAACGCGTTGCGTATCTTTATCACAGGTCTGAATGGTTCTTTATCAGAAATTCTATTCTCTTTAAAACCTGAAAACTTACCCAATGCTCTAGCAAAGGCTCAAGACCTTGAAGCAAATAATCAAAGAGCATATTTCGCTTATAATTATTTTACACGTTCTCACAGAACAATAACTATACTAACAAAAATCAGCAGAAAAAGCCTGATAACCCAAATAACCATAGCAATAATAATAACACAACCCCAAAAAAAAAAAAAATTGCATGATCTGGGTATGCGGCATATGCAGTTATATGTATTTTGGGTCGCTGAATCCGAATCCGGGGTCAGAAATTCTCCATCACGTCTAGACTTCGACATAACCTCAAAAAACTGAACAACTTTTGGATATCCGCCAAAAGATATAGAATCGTGATCTGGGCATGCGATATATGTTTTAACATGTATTTTGTCCTTCTTAGTCCGAATCCGAAGTCAAAATTTAATAGCACGTCTGAGTTTTGACTTAACCTCAAAAAACTCGAAAAACTTTTGAAACCCCAAAAAATAATGGGGGCTCATGATCGAGTCATGCGATATATGTTTCTATATGTTTTTGGACCTTCCATATATCCATATATGGATAACATATATCGCATGCCCAGATCACGATTCCATATCTTTTGGCGGATTTCCAAAGGTTTTTCAGTTTTTTGAGGTTATGTCGAAATCCAGACGTGATGGAGAATTTCTGACCCCGGATTCGGATTCAGCGACCCAAAATACCTATAACTGCATATGCCGCATACCCAGATCATGACAATATTTTTTTTTTGTGGGGTTGTGTAATTTACGTCTCAATCAGGTTAACCAAATCCGAACAATAAGCAACAAACAACTAGAAATGTTTTTGCTCCAGGCAATAACACAGTACAGCCCACACCAGTTCCGATGGACATCGATAAGTCCATCCAAATCCAAAATAAACCCCAATATAATCGAAATCAGAATAATCCCCAACCTTTGAAGCGCGAGTACCCCCCGGCCTTCGACTCAACAGCAACCACAAAAGACAATGCGTGTTAATAACTTAACCCTTTATCAGGCATGAAAACGGATTTTTGATGCGGTTTTTTTAGGCCATGGATTTTAAAAAAATTCATGGTCTATTGTGTTTGTCGGAACGGAAATGTAACTTAACCCTTTATCAGGCATGAAAACGGAATTTGATGCGGTTTTTTTTAGGCCATGGATTATAAAAAAATTCATGGTATATTGTGTTTGTCGGAACGGAAATGTGACAATGTGAAATGTAACATGCAGAAGGAGGCATCTCCGACCCCATAAACTATATATACTCTGAATCTGTATCAGTAGCCGAGTCGATTGAGCCATGTCTGTATGTCCGTCCGTCTGTCTATCTGTCTGTCTGTATGAACACCTGGATCTCAGAAACTGTAAGAGCTAGAGTCATAAAATTTTGTGACAACATACGTATATATTGCAGTGTCCCAAAGTTTTTTTTAAATTTTGACACGCCCCTTCCCCCTCTATAAATCAGTAATAACTATTTAAAAACTACAATATTAACTCAACAACCAAAGTTGTATATCTTACATGACAAATACCTTGCCACGGGCGTTATGTGAAAATTTCATTTAAATCGGACTATAAATAAGTGAGATATGATACGAATTAAACTCACTTTGAACATATATACTTAAGCATACATATAATATATATAATATAATTTATATATACATACATATAATTTACGCAAGCATACCGAAGTTCAAATCTAGCGTCAGACACACAGCATTTGATTAAACTTTTTATTTGCATTGTATGACAGCAGAATTGATCCACAATGCAGCTTTGCCGGTTGTCCAAGCAGTGAGGCAATGGCCGAGTGGTTAGAGAAGCGGACGGCTCCGAGAGAGTGCATGTGTTCAACTCGAGGTTGAGGCGGGTGCGAATTTTCGTTTATTAACTTCTTCTTTTATTTATTTATTTTATTCCAATAAACTAAAAGAAAAGTTGCAGTCAAACAAATTAAATTATTTAATTAAATTTCAATAAAAATAAAAAAATTTTCATTACTTTGCTTTCATATGAAAGACAATCAAATTATAATAGCTATAAATAATATTAATTATTTATAAATAAAGTTAAGTATTTTTATATTATTTAGCACGCATCAAAAAAAACGCGAACTAATACGTTCTTCAATGCAGTCACTCTTTCCGTATTTTGTCTGTTATGACTTTGCAAGTTCAGTACGATTCCAATAGGATGTTTCCTATTTTGTTTTGCTCTCAATATTTTGCAATTAGAATGCTAGAAAATAAAAGAGATCATAAGCCCTTGTAAAGTTATGAATGTGCGAGTGGGACGCCTATACATACATGTCTGCATATCCACACGTATGTATTGGCCTCCCACTTTTTATTTTTTTTTTTTGTTTTTATTTTTATTAGAATAAAATAAATAAAAGAAGAAATTAATAAACGAAAATTCGCACCCGCCTTAACCGGGAGTTGAAACCACGCACTCTCTCGCAGCCGTCCGCCGCTAACCACTCGGCCATTGCCTCACTCCTTGGCCAACCGGCAAAGCTGCATTGTGAATCAATTCTGTATATTATTGCTATATATATAGTATATTTCATTGCTTGTATTGTTTTTTGTGTATTGTCTCAATGTTAGATCAACAGAGTTGTTGTTAAATAACCAGTAGGGTGTTTCTTTCTTTCTTTTTAATTGGACGTATAGGTATTTCTAGTTCAATGCATCTTTCAATCAGGGAATCCAACACGGAGTTTGTAGTCTTACGTCTTTTCAATGCAGACGACGTTAAAAACTTTGCTAGTGGAGTATCTGAGCTGTTGTGCAGCGATTTAAATAGTTTGTCTTTCAAGAACAAGTAACGTCCTTGAAGTGGAGTGATATTGGCTTCCATCATAAGATTCTTTGTTGGTGAAGTTCGGTAAGCGCCAAAGCAGGCTCTTAGTGAGGAGTTTATTATAGTATTCAATTTGTTTAGGAGAGATTTTGGAGCACGACCGTAGAGGAAGATGCCAAAGTCGATCTTGGAAATAATGATTGCTTTCATAATTGTTATTAAGGTGAGAGTATCGCATTGGTATTTTGGATTAGAAAGGCATTTGATTATATTAAGTTTTTTACTTAAGGATGTTATCAGGTCTGTAATGTGATCGTTCCATTTGTATTTACAGTTGATAGTGATTCCTAGGATTTTCAAATATCTTACAGAGGGAATAATTATGTTATTAGAAGATATTGTGCACATGTGTTTGTTGCATATGTGAATGTGTTTACATTTATTCAATGATAATGTTGAACCTGGGTAATCTCCCCAATTTTGGATATTTTGGAAAAGAGAGTCAAGCTGTTTTGTAATGTTTTTCTTTTTGTTGAAATTTATTATCAGTTGAAAGTCATCAGCATAACTACAAAATGATATGTCTTTTGGATTTTCTATTATTTTCGAAAGTTTATTGTACGCAATTAGGAACACAATTACCGACAATGGAGAGCCTTGTGGAACACCATTGTTAATAGGAACAGAATCTGAGAGATACAAACCATTTTTTACGAAGATTTTCTAATTTGTCATGAAATTTTTTATGTAATATAGTATTTTAGGTCCTACTTTCCATTCAATTAATTGCTCTATAACAGCATGCACACCAATGCGGTCAAAAGCTTTGGAAAAATCAAGGGAGACGATGGATGTGTGCTTCCGTTTGCTAATGGAATTTGAAATCAGATGATCTTTGTAAATCAGACAGTCGTTTAAAGATTTATTTCTTTTGAAACCAAATTGGTTCTTTGAGATAAGGGTGTTATATTCCACAAACCACCATAGGCGCTGAGCAATGATTTTATCAAGCACCTTGGAGATACATTGGTTAAGAGATATGGGTCGATAAGATTCGGGCCTAGTTTTATCTTGATTATTTTTATAGATAGGAATAACTAAGCTTGTTTTATATTGTTGTGGTATATATGAATTGAAGATATTATTGAAGTGATTGGTTAATCTGTTTTTTAAGATTGGCATTGCATGCTTAATCATCGGATATGATATCCTGTCCAATCCTGGTGTGTGTCCTTTAAGGGAGTTAACAGAGCTAATTAGTTCGATAGGGCAAATATCGGAGTCTATCTTTTTTCCAGGTTGACTAGGATTATAGTGTGTTAGTGTTGTATTTATTATTGGATATCATTGGAAGTAACAAAGGTGTGCGAGAAATTGGTATCACTTGATGAATCGGACCAGAATTGGGCGAATGTATTGGCTATGGTGTATGGATCATTACTTGTAGACATAGAGTAGGGGTTGTATATAGCATGTATTGATTTTGATGGGTAAATACCACAAAAGGATCGGATGTTAGACCAAATTTTAGGACTAGTTGTTTTTGGGTTTATTTGGGATGTGAATTCTGCTATTGCTAATCCTAATATTGCGTCAGAAGATAGCATTTTTTTTGCCTAAATTAAATTATGTTTTCAGTAGTTATCAACCTATTAAGTTTGTACCATGCCTTGTTTTTTTCTTTTTTTGAGTGTGTGTAATGTTCTATCCCACCAAGGAACTTTACGTGGTTGCTTCCGAAGGGACGTTTTAGGGATAGCTTTATGGGCAGATTGTAGTATAATTATACCCTTCGACCAATGAAAATGGTCAAAAAAGGGTATACTAACTTTGTGCAAAATACAAATGTATGTAACAGGCAGAAGGAGGCGTGGCAGACCCCACAAAGTATATATATTCTTGCTCAGGATCACTAGCCGAGTCGATTGAGCTATGTCTGTCTGTCTGTCCGGATGTCCTGATGTCCGGATGTCCGTCTGACCAGATGAACACACAGATCTCAGCTATTATAAACGCTAGAGATACCAAATTTGGAATGAAGGTTCCTATGTACTCGGCGCAGATCAAGTTTATTACAAATGTTACAAATGCCACGCCCACCGCCCCCACAAATCAATAAATAAATTTTTGAACTCAATTTGTAAGCGCTGTATAAAAGATACAACTTTCTGACTTTAACATATACTAAGCTGAATGAAATATCTACGTAGTCTCCAAATTACAATCCGATCGGACAATAATCACAAAAGTTATTTAAGAAAGTATGAGCATAAAACCAAGTGCTTCTGTCAGCTAACAAGGGAGGCGGGCGAGCGCGAAGCGCGAGCGCCATCTATCGGGATTAATTTTTAAAGCATGTGCATATGTACATATATGAGTACATACATAGGAACATACATACATAGGTCGAAGGGTATCCCACTGTCGCGTGCTGCGCGACTGTTGCTTTTCTTACTGGTTTTGTTTATATCTGCAGCTTCTTTGTTAACTTCAAGTGTAGCTGGGATTGTATTGTCAAAGGTTGGAAGTAGCTTTACATAAAGTTCCCAATTGGCTTTATTTAATTTAAAGTTGCTTCTAGGTGGAGTAGGGCGTTGGGGTATTTCAAAAATGTCCAAAATTAACGGAAAATGGTCACTACCCGATATGTCGTCAGATCGTGACCATTTTGTATAAGGAGCTAGGTTTGATGAGCAAAGGGATAAGTCAATGTGTGTAAATATGTTGTGTGTAGTGAAATGAGTTGGAGATTTATCGTTTAAGAGAATAAGGTTATTAGTGGTAATGTATTTGTGTATAATTGTAGCTCGTCTGTTGTGTCTTGTCGAACCCCATGTGGGATGCCAGCTATTAAAGTCACCAGTAATAATTATTCGTGAGTTGGGTAAATTAAAACGTTATTTAAATTAATGTAAGTGAAAGGAGTGGATGGAGATATATATGATGAGAAAATTGTTATTTTGTTTAATGAATCTATTTCTATTGCAACTGTTTCAAAGTCAAAGTTAGTAAAAATTTGTGTATGTTGAATTGATTTATGTACTAATAAAGCAACACCTCCGAACCTGTTTGTTGACGTGTTGCTTATCATATTAAAATTAACTGGGATTGGTATGTTCTTATTTGTGCTAATGTGTGTTTCTTGTAAAGAGTGTATATAAGGGTGATGTTTCTTAATGTTAATTGATAGCTCACTGTAGTTATTGATATAACCTTTGATGTTCCATTGGAGGATTTTTAAAGACATTGGGTAGATAGAGTTTTAAAGTATAAGTGGTAAATGGTAAGTAAGCTAATTTGGGTGAATTACAGTGTAACTTAAAATTTAAGATTTATCTGATTGTTCTTCTTGTGACATCGTTTCTTCTGAGTCATATTTATGGGAGTTGTTTGCAGTGTTCCGTTTGGGTTTTTTGGATGCAGCTTTAAGCTGATGGTCCTTTTTAGGCCATGGATTTTAAAAAAATGCATGGTCTATTGTGTTTGTCGGAACGGAAATGTGCGTAACATGCAGAAGGAGGCATCTCCGACCCCATAAACTGTATATATTCTGAATCTGTATCAGTAGCCGAGTCGATTGAGCCATGTCTGTCTGTCCGTCTGTCTGTCTGTCTGTCTGTCTGTATGAACACGTGGATCTCAGAAACTGTAAGAGCTACAGTCATACAATTTTCTGACAACATACGTATATATTGCAGTGTCTCAAAGTTTTTTAAAATTTTGTCACGGCCCTTCCCCCCTCTATAAATCAGTAATAACTATTTAAAAACTACAATATTAACTCAACAACCAAAGTTGTAAATCTTACATGACAAATACCTTGCCACCGGCGTTATGTGAAAATTTAATTTAAATCGGACTATAAATAAGTGAGATATGATACGAATTAAACTCACTTTGAACATATTTTTTATACCCTTCGACCATTGAAAATGGTCAAAAAGGGTATACTAACTTTGTGCAAAATGCAAATGTATGTAACAGGCAGAAGGAGGCGTGGCAGACCCCGCAAAGTATATATATTCTTGCTCAGGATCACTAGCCGAGTCGATTGAGCTATGTCTGTCTGTCTGTCCGGATGTCCGGATGTCCGTCTGACCAGATGAACACACAGATCTCAGCTATTATAAACGCTAGAGATACCAAATTTGGAATGAAGGTTCCTATGTACTCGGCGCAGATCAAGTTTATTACAAATATTAGATGCCACGCCCACCGCCCCCACAAATCAATAAATAAATTTTTTAAACTCAATTTGTAAGCGCTGTATAAAAGATACAACTTTCTGACTTTAACATATACTAAGCTGAAATATCTACGTAGTCTCCAAATTACAATCCGATCGGACAATAATCACAAAAGTTATTTAAGAAAGTATGAGCATAAAACCAAGTGCTTCTGTCAGCTAACAAGGGAGGCGGGCGAGCGCGAAGGCCGAGCGCCATCTGTCGGGATTAATTTCAAAGCATGTGCATATGTACATATGTATATGAGTACATACATAGGAACATACATACATAGGTCGAAGGGTATCCTACTGTCGCGTGCTGCGCGACTGTTGCTTTTCTTACTGGTTTAAGCATACCTAATTTACGCAAGCATACCGAAGTTCAAATCTAGCGTCAGACACACAGCATTTGATTAAACTTTTTATTTGCATTGTATGACAGCAGAATTGATTCACAATGCAGCTTTGCCGGTTGTCCAAGCAGTGAGGCAATGGCCGAGTGGTTAGAGGCGGACGGCTGCGAGAGGGTGCGTGTGTTCAACTGCCGGTTAAAGCGGGTGCGAATTTTCGTTTATTAATTTCTTCTTTTATTTATTTATTTTATTCTAATAAACTAAAAAAAAGTAGCAGTCAAACAAATTAAATTATTTAATTAAATTTCAATAAAAATAAAAACAATTTTCATTACTTTGTTTTCATATGAAAGACAATCAAATTATAATAGCTATAAATAATATTAATTATTTATAAATAAAGTTAAGTATTTTTTTATTATTTAGCACGCATCAAAAAAACGCGAACTAATACGTTCTTCAATGCAGTCACTCTTTCCGTATTTTGTCTGTTATGACTTTGCAAGTTCAGTCAGATTCCAATTGGATGTTTCCTATTTTGTTTTGCTCTCAATATTTTGCAATTAGAATGCTAGAAAATAAAAGAGATCATAAGCCCTTGTAAAGTTATGAATATGCGAGTGGGACGCCTATACATACATGTCTGCATATCCACACGTATGTATTGGCCTCCCACTTCAACACACATTATTGCACGAATGCATATACATACATATGTATAATTAGATTTGCAGTTGCTGTTGTGTACCGACGAAAGAAAACTAAGTTCTAATTACATACATATGTATGTATATTGCGTAACTAAAACTTAAATTAAAAAAACTTATAAAAAACAAAAGAATTTCACATGTCGATCACGGCAGCAATAGAACTTCGAACACGCTCAAAATATCATTGGGCTTAGAGTCCGGGACATAGTCCACTCAGCCACTGAACATCTCCCACAGTCGTCGAAAATGGTGACACATTAGACAAAACGGCAATATGCATTCTTAGCTCGTGCCAAAAAAATCAAGAAGAAGCACATGTAATGAAATTTGGTACGCGCTAGAAATGCACACCTATTGCCTACAGTATACTATGATAATCCATGGCCTTATACAGTCAGCACTTGACTGTAGCGTTCGTATTTTTATACCCTTCGACCATTGAAAATGGTCAAAAAAGGGCATACTAACTTTGTGCAAATGTATGTAACAGGCATAAGGAGGCGTCGGAGACCCCATAAAGTATATATATTCTTGCTATTCTAAGCCGAGTCGATTGAGCCATGTCTGTCTGTCTGTCTGTCTGTCTGTCTGTCTGTCTGTCCGTCTGTGTGAACGCACATATCTCAGCTATTATAAAAGCTAGAGCTACCAAATTTGGCAGGAAGACTCCTATATACTATAAGCAGATCAAGTTTATTTCAAATGTTAGGTGCCACGCCCACCGCCCCCACAAATCAATAATTTAATTTTTGAACTCAATTTGTAAGCGCTGTATTAAAGATATAACTTTCTGACTTCAACATATACTAAGCTGAATGAAATATCTACGAAGTCTCCAAATTACAATCCGATCGGACAATAAACACAAAAGTTATTCAAGAATGTATGAGCATAAAACCAAATGCTTCTATCAGCTAACAAGGGAGTCGGGCGAGCGCCACCTGTCGGGATTAATTTCAAAGCATGTGCATATGCATATGTGTATGAATTTAACAAATTAAACTACTCGGGAACATAGGTCGAAGGGTATCCCACTGTCGCGTGCTGCGCGACTGTTGCTTTTCTTACTGGTTTTTGATAAGGAATGGGGAAACATTATCAAGATTTTCGGGTTTGGAGTTGTTGTTGATGGCATTGTTGTTGTTGGTATTGTTGTTGATTGGTACTCTCTCCATTATTAGATTTTTGGGTCCAGGAGCAAAGATGAATGAGTTGTTATTTACATGAGTTGTTGATTTGTCTGCAGGATTCGGTGGTTGTCCCATTGTAAGGACAGTTGGGTGCGCCTTGCGCACTGTTGTTATCCTAGTTATAGTGTTTTTTTTTACAATTTTCAGATGAATTCACAGGCCAGAAATAAAGAATTTTTCATTCAATTTGGTTGAGAATTAAATCGTGGTGTACTTAGAACAAAAAAGAAAAACGAATTTTATTTTTATTTTTGAGAGCACGATGCGAAGAGTTCAAGTTATCGAAACGAACTGGATATTCGAAAATAAAAAATACAATTCTTTTCGTTTTTCCAGATTATGATTTTTAGCCGATTTATTGAAGAATATATATTTGTTGCACATATGCATCAAATACGTTTTCGGGAAAAAAAACTAAATATATCCAGAAAATTCAACAAGTATATATTTTGAAAGCTGATATTTTAACATAGTTTAAACATACAATTTTATTCAAAATGACTTATATGGGATTATAAGTTTTAAAACTTATTATAATTATAGGTTTTTGATATAGAAAACATAAAATACTAATAAAAATGTAAATGAAATAAGTGCAAATGTTTCCATGAAATTATAAAAAATTAATTTAAATGAAAATCTTTAAAACAATTGTTTCTTTTGTAAAAGCATAAAGCAACTCCACAGTTGTTGCACATAACTTGCGCATATCCTCCACAGTTTGGTTTCTTGCACCTGATTCTATTTTCTGTCCAAATTGGCCAATGTCCAATCTGATCCTGCCTTTGGAACGCGCTGGGTTGGACCTCTCTGCTTATCTTACTTCCAATCTTACTACCGAATTCGATGCTGCACCTAAATCTGGCTCGTTAGGGAGTTGAACATTTTCTTTACCAGAGTCTATCTCAAACTTGTAGCAGAAGCCAGAAATTCCGCTTAGGACATATATTTGAAATCCCCATTTATGAGGCTTGTTAGGATTGTACCGCTTTAAATGACATCGAGCTTTTGTAGAGCAAATCTGTTCATCGACACATAGAAACTGCTCCTTAGGTACTTTAGAAAAAGTATTATTTAATCCGTCAAGGAGGGTCCGTAACTTAAAAAAGTCGATCGTGCCGGGGATCGGAAGTTGGCAGATTGTTATCGTTGTTGTTGAAATGAATGGAACTTTTGATTGCTTGAAAAGATTTTTGGGACATAATATTTCTGATGGCTGGTATTCCAAGACTTTCGGACCATTTTGGTAGGCGTGAAATGGACATGTATAATGAAATTCCAACAAATTGACGAATATCCACAAAGTTGTAATGGATATTTGAGTTTGGATTCATTTGACGAATATAAATGTTCGTTTCATTGCAAATGTTATCAAATATTTGATTCGGAAACAGATATAAAAAGAACTGTATATGGTTCGAAAGTTCCATCAGTTCTGGAGGCAATGCAGTACTTGCAAGCAGCTGCAGATGCTTCTCATTGAAGATCAAACTCCGTTTCATCCACAGCAAATTCCTTTTCATATTGATTTCGCTAGAGCCATTTTCATCGATGGTATCAGAGGTAACGTTATTCAAATCTGTACGACGTTCACCTTGTTCACCGATGTCTTCGTCTCCTGTGGTATCCAAATCTTCCTCATCTGGAGAATAATTGCTTTCCTCATCATTAGAAAAGTCAAGATCATCCTCGCTATGTACACTATTAAGAAAACTGGCGATTTGCGAAGACGTTAACCTTTGTCCTGACATTTTTCCTAAAAACCAAACCCCTTTTAAAACACATAATGTATTTACAATAGTTACACACAAAACACAGAAGACGACACAAGACAATATACTAAACAAGAAAATATGTGTGTGTTGCATAACTGCATCAAAAATTGCGAAGAAAAATTTTACTCAGAATTGCATTTTGATGCATATCTGCAACACAACAATATTCACAATTCACAGTTAAAATACAAAAAGAATCATAAAAACTCGATAAAACGTGAAAAATAGATCAAATTACCTTTCCAATAGTGCAGTTTTGTAAATGATTTAACCTTTATTATAATAAGAATATAAATTTAAATGTCTGCAGCAAACTTTACTTCGTTTTCTTAAAAAATTGACGGGAAAGTGAGCATAGGTTTCGTGTGGCCAGACCACAAAATACGTGAAATGCTTTTTTGCAGATCTACATTAAATAAAAACTTTTCACTTGCGCGGTGTATATTGAAAAATATTAGCTTTTATGTATGTTGCAGATATGCATCCCGACCTGATAAAGGGTTAAATGAGGACCATTTTTTAGAGCAAGAGAGGGAGAACTCTCCTACATCTTCCGAACAGACAGACAACTAAAAAAAAATTTTAAATTTTAATTGATACAGGTGCTACCGCATGTTACATTAAGAAAGGTATTTACGATAATCCCGAAGAACTAGTTATTAAGAAAAGAATAAAAACAGTAAATGGTTATAGTTTTGATAACTCATTTTCACAATATCACAATATTTGTTAAAATTTTTTACGAGGTCCAAAAATTAGATGCGGATCTATTGGTCGGCTATAACCTACTGTTCGCGGCAGATCACTGCTTTATCTAAGCTCAAGGTTGCCACACGAATAGAATCAGCTGTTAAAATCTATGTTCTATGCAACTGTATGTTAACTACCTGTTAAATCTCATGTTAGCAGCTGTTAAGTCTAACTAAAAACACTTGTAAAACAGTCTCTTCTCGCATCACATGTAAAAAAATGCAGCGGCACAATAAATCATAATATTAAACCCTTGCTTTTAATTCGAATAGAAGTAAGGCTGTTGCACAAATCAGTGTACCCGTAAACATTGGTGACCCCGACGTGATTTCTTATTATTCGTCGCATTTTTTTTTATCTCGGTTTCGCACGCGTACATATGTACCTACAAATATTTTCGATCTCGCTTTCGCACGCGTACATATACGTCGTTCTGCAACTTTTGAGTGCCCGCCATACATTTGTTACTCCGCAGAATATTGTCGATTAGTATTCTCATTTCTAAGCTGTTTTAATAGAAATATTATTACACACTCTCGCAAGCAAATTTGGACCTCAATAAGTGAACTTTCGATCTCGCTTTCGTCCGCGTACATACGTACATACACACAAACATTTTTCGGTATCGCATACATTCATACATAAGTGCATACGTTTTTTGCAACTTTTGAGTTCGCGCCATACATTTGTTATTCCGCAGAATATTGTCGATTAATATTCTCATCTCTAAGCTGTCTTTATAGAAATATTATTACACACTCTCGCAAACAAATTTGGCCCTCAACAAGTAAACTTTGTGCACACATACATCGCCCTTTCACTTACATACATGCATAAGTGGCTATACATAGTGCAAGTGCATTTAACCGTTTCAACTGTTATTATATATAAAGAACATTAGCTGTTTTCATCTCCTTCGTTTTCTTACGGTTTCGTGGTGACAAAAATACATTTTTTCGCGCGCGTTTTGGTTCGTTACAGTGAACACCAACTACAATGGATGAACCAAATCTTAGTGACTTTTATCGCGAAATGCTTTCAAATAAAACGTCAACTAACTTCTATGCTCGAGTTCTTCAACTCTGACGAGCAAATTGAGAGTTTTGATGACAGCGATTTGTCCGTGAGAATCGATGCCGTAAACGCGATGCAGGCCGAATTCGTCGATGCTCAGACCGCGCTTGAGAAGCTTGACTTGTCGGAGATAGCATCGAACACGCGCGTTGAATTCGCCGAAATTTATTTTAAGGTTAAAGCAAGGCTCACCCGACAATTGGACGCACTCAACGCTCGTCACACTGACTCAATTCAACGACTATTCCCAGACTCAACGACACTGTGAATCAAACTTGCAGTCGCCGGTCTCGACTACCGGAGATGCAATTGGCAACATTTAATGGAAAATATGAAGATTGGCCCGAGTTCTATGCGATGTTCAACACAGTTGTTGGTAACAATGAGGATCTAAGCAAGATTGAAAAGCTACAGCACCTGCGTTCTTGTCTGAAAGGTGCCGCAATTGACACCATCAAGTCATTGGAGCCCTCTGAAGCAAACTACGATAAGGCAATAGAACTACTTATAAGACGCTTTTATAACAAGTTGCTTCAATTTCAGGGGCACATACGCTCGATCTTTGGGTTGCCAGGTGTTGAAAAAGGAACTGCACAATATAACGTAAACGATAACGTAAACGCTCACCTTCGAGCTCTCGGCACAATTGCAACAAGTGAGCAGATCGCAGATGACCTACTTATTAACATAATAAGTCGCAAGCTAGACGCAAACACACAGGAAAAATGGCAAGAGGCTCTGGAATCTGAGAAGATCCCGAAGTGGTCAAATATGGCGTCCTTTATCGAGATGTCGAAAACTGGAAAACATGGAAGGCGTTATACTGCAATTAGCCAGCCTACAGGATGCCCACAAGAAGAATGGTCGAAATTCACTTGTAGCTTCTAGCAGCATCGCAAACGCGTGCCTTTTATGCGACTCAAAAGATCACTACTTACCTAAATGTCCTCGTTTTGCCAACCTATCTCCCTCTCTCCGCTTTAATGAAGCTAAGCGTATACATCTATGCTTCAACTGCCTTCGTAAAGGCCTTACAGCAATGTCGAGCTGGACATTGCAGATACTGCCAGCAGAAGCATCACACCCTGCTGCATATAGGCCAAATCCCCTCCACTTCAAATGCCTCCAATGCACAGCATGGAACAATTCAGCAGCAGCAAACGCTATTCACAACTGGCTCGAACTTCGCACCTGACCCCACGGAAAGGCAGTCAGTTGATTACGTATTGTTGCCCACAGCCATCATATACATCAAAAACAGAGCGGGTACTTTTATACCATGTCGTGCCTTGCTCGACTCAGCATCACAACTGAATTTCGTCACCAGTCGGCTGGCCAACCAGTTGCAACTGGTCACACGAAAATCAACAGTTTCAATTTCCGGAATAGGTGAAGCTTCTCTGTCGTCGAACGCAGCAGTCGATCTTGCTGCTCAATCGCTTGATCGGAAATACGGCGCAGCATTTTTGGCTGTTGTCACACGGACGATCACGGACTACCATCCTCATATCGGAATCAACATAACCAGCTGGAACATCCCGAAGAACATAACACTCGCCGATCCATCGTTCCACAAATCACAGCGAGTCGATGTATTACTTGGCGCCGACCTGTTCTTTGAATTGCTTTGCGTGGGGCAGACCCCACATAGCCAGACACTTGCCAATTTTCCAAAAACAAGGCCTGGATGGATCGTTTCCGGAGCTTTTTCTCAGCCTATCAAGCATCATGCGTTGGCAGCCGTACGCAGGGAGTCTCTAGAGGATGACAACCTTACCGATATAGTCAAACGATTCTGGGAAATTGACAGCTGCTATGATTCCGCATCAACAGTCACGGAGGAAGACATGATTTGTGAAAACTTATTCTTGAAAGCCTACAGGCGTCTGGAGACTGAACAATACTCAGTGCGTTTACCAGCAAAGGAGGATCTGGATGCCCTTGGAGACTCATTCCATCGGGCTTTGAGGCGCTTCAAGTCTCTCGAGACTAGACTCCAAAGGAATCAACAGCTGAAAGAGCAGTATTCAGCATTTCTTCAGGAATACATCGACCTAGGACACATTTCTTTAGACTCCAGCCATCATGATGGACCGCGTTTTTATTTGCCTCACCACTGTGTAAAAAAACCGGACAGCACATCCACAAAGTTGCGCGTAGTTTTTGACGGATTAGCAAAAACTACAACTGGCGCATCTCTTAATGATCTTTTGTTTGCTGGCCCAACCATTCAATCCAAGCTTTTTAACATACTGATCAGATTTCGTTTCTTCAAGGTCGCTATGTGTGGAGATATTTCCAAGATGTATCGTTGCGTGCGTATTTCGCCACCAGATCAACACCTGCAATGCATTCTGTGGCGCAACAATTCCGACGAACCAATAAACGTGTACACCCTGAATACAGTTACGTACCGAACAAAGCCTGTAGCTTTTCTCGCAATTCGCGCCATGCATCAGCTGACCTACGATGAGGGACCATCATTTCCGCTTGCCGCAAGGATCGTCCGAAAAGATTTCTACGTGGACGACTTGATCTCAGGTGTCGACTCCATCAAAGAAGCGACGGAAATTCGACAGCAAGTCAAGCAGTTGCTCGCCCGAGGACTATTTCCAATAAGGAAGTGGTGCTCGAATGAGTCTGCCGCTCTTGAGGGTGAAGCCGAAACTGATTGCGAAAAGCATATGCAGTTTCACGACGGCACAAGTATTGCCAAGGTCCTCGGCTTAGCCTGGGACCCCGCATCTGACTTCCTGCTTATCAATTTCACCGACATTATCCCTAACGGACCAACTACAAAGAGCAGCGTATTATCCACACTTGCAAAATTCTACGACCCATTGGGACTCATCTCTCCTATCATTACAAGGATGAAAGTGTTCATGCAAGCACTCTGGAATGAAAACATCGATTGGGATGAGAGCCTTCCGCAGCATCTTCATTCAGCGTGGACGGAAATCGCATCGCAGTTATCCTTTGTTCACAGCCTTAAGTTTCCACGCTTCATCATGGCACCTGCAGGGAAATATGAGATCCACGGTTTCTGCGACGCCAGTATAGCAGCGTATGGAGTATGTATCTACGTGCGATCTGAAGTTGATGGAGACTATTCAACGCATTTGCTGTGCTCAAAGTCGAGAGTAGCTCCGTTAAAAACATAAACAATACCTTAACTTGAACTCTCTTCTACACTAATCCTATCGGAACTCATATCAATCGTCGCAAAAGACATTTCATTTAAATGTGAATATCATTGCTGGACCGATTCAACAATAGCGTTAGCATAGTTACGTGACTCCCCGTCCAACTACAACGTGTTTCTGGCAAACCGGGTAACGCAAATCCAGGACCTAAGGAGAGGCATGACGTGGCATCATGTCACTTCGCAACTGAACCCAGCTGACGTCCTATCGCGACGATGCACCCCACTTGAGCTAATCAACTCGCAACTATGGCATTATGGACCTTCTTCTTCTTCTTCCCATATCAAAATGGCCGGAAACGGTAGTACCATCAGTAGAACTTCCAGAGCGACGAAGCAGAATTCTCATTTCTACGTCATACAAAGACACCGCAACTGATTGTAAGTTTCACAACTCCTTTGAAAAGCTGGAGCGAATATTTGCGTATGTACATCGATTTGTGAACAGAGACTCTCCAAAACAAAGGGGCTCTATCACACTGCAGGAAATTAAATCGGGTACCCATCTCATGATTTGAAGCATCCAGAAGATTCACTTTGTCGAGGACTACAAAGCACTCAGAGAGAGCAAGTCGCTGCCTGGAAGGAGTCCGCTGAAATGTTTGCAACCATTCATGGACTCTATAGGTCTTATGCGAGTTGGAGGAAGACTGCATAAATCATATTTGGAGTGTGAGGCCAAGCACCCAATCTTATAGCCCAAACAGCATCCTGTGACGCGGTCAATAATCATGCACTACCATATTAAATTTCTTCACGCTGGTCCGCAATGCCTACTTGCAAACATAAGGCAACGCTACTGGCCCATAGGAGGGCTAAAAGCCGTCTCTAGTGTTGTCAACAAATGCATTCGTTGCTTTCACGCTCGACCTACCACACTGCAGCAAGTAATGGCTCCACTACCAGCAGCCCGCGTAACACCCAGCCCTACCTTTTATGTAAACGGCATAGATTTTTGTGGGCCCTTCTTCTTCAAATCAAAAGTGAGAACTCGTGCGCCAACAAAATGCTATATAGCAATATTTATTTGTTTCTCAACAAAAGCATGCCATCTAGAGCTCGTGGAGGACCTGTCGACACCTGCCTTCATCGCTGCTCTAAAACGTTTCGTCAGTCTTCGAGGGAAGCCACGCGATATTTGGACGGACAACGCAACAAATTTTGTCGGCGCTCGAAACGACTCGCAACTCAACCCTCATATTTCATGAGCTTCGCATGCTCATTTGTCAGATCTCAGCTATGTTGAACTCAAGACCTCTATGTTCCATTTCAGAAAATCCAAGCGACCTAGACATTCTCACACCGGGTCACTTCCTTTGGGGCAAAGTGAATGCGAACATCGATGAGCCGAGCCTGACTCACCTCAGCATGGATCGCCTTAGTCGCTGGCAGCGTGTTTGCCACATGCAGCAAACTTTCTGGCAGAAATGGAGTATCTCGTACCTCTCTGCGCTACAGGAGCGCACCAAATGGCACTCTCGCAAGCCAAACATTCATCCTGGAGATATGGTGCTGTTGAAGGAAGAAAACGTGCCTACGCTCAAGTAGCCTCTCGGCCGAATTGAAAGCACAATAGTTGGAGACGACGGCGCAGTCAGAGTAGCAGTCATACGCACAGGCACAGGATTGACAAAGAGAGCCATCGCCAAGATAGCAGTGCTGCCAATCAAGACCAAATCGATTGAAAGTTGATCCTTCCAATGGGGGAGTATGTTCGCGGCAGATCATTGCTTTATCTAAGCTCAAGGTTGCCACACGAATAGAATCAGCTGTTAAAATCTATGTTCTATGCAACTGTTAAGTCTTATGTTAACTACCTGTTAAATCTCATATTAGCAGCTGTTAAGTTTAACTAAAAACACTTGTAAAACAGTCTCTTCTCGCATCACATGTAAAAAAATGCAACGGCACAATATATTATAATATTAAACCCTTGCTTTTAATTCGAATAGAAGTAAGGCGGTTGCACAAATCAGGGTACCCGTAAACACCTACTAAAGGGAATAAATGCCATTATTGAACTATCCAAAGAGACGCTTGTTTATAAAGATAAAATAGAAAGAATAAATTACGAAACCCCAGCTGAAGATACAGTTGGTAATCTACAGTGTTCATAGATAGATTTGAACATTGCCAATTTTCTGGACTCACAAAAAGGAAGTAATGGAGAAATGTTCTCCTTATTCCAAGTGTCCGACTCTTATGAATCATCGTCAATGACTGACGCTGATTGCCCATTTACAGACGAAAATGAAATCGTTAATAAGGCAAAACTCCTCTGTTACCAATTCTTCAGTATTATGCAAAGTAAACCACTCTGTGAATGCCACGGAGGACTTAAAAAGTCTTGAACAACAAGTTGTACAAGAAATATTTTCAAAGCATTCCTAAATTCAAACGTGCCTGCCTTTTAGAATAGATATTAAAGGTGAGATAAGAACATTGAATGACAATACTATTTATAGTAAACAGTATCCTTATCCTTATTCAGTTAACAACATTGTTAACCAGCAAGTAAATAGGATGCTACAAAAAAACATTATACGACCTACCAAAAGTCCATGCAATTCCCCAGTATGGGTTGTACGAAAAAAGGGTTATAATGAAGATGGTACTAGAAAAAATCGATTAGTTATCGATTTCAAGAAAATTAATGAAAACACAGTTCCCGATAGATATCCAATGCCTGACCCATCACTATTATTATCTAATCTGGGTAAAGCGCGTTACTTTTCAACATTTTCCATTAATAATGGTTGTTTGAGCACAATAGTTAAGAGAACACAAGAAGTGTCATTAAGTAGTAGTTAAGAGAACACAAGAAGTGTCATCTCTCGTTTGTTTTGAATCGATCGGCAATTGCCGACGGCAAATTTGAGAGTGCGTGGCCATGTTGTGGTCACCGCCCTAGTAGTATGAAAATAGTTCGCTCTCGCTAAGGAAGCAGCAATAAGTGTGCCATCAGCATCAATAAAATTTGTTTATTTATCGAAACCACCGCGTCTCAATTTATTTGTTGAATTTCGTTCTCTAAAAACGCTTAGAGATTTTTCATTGGCGCCCGAGCAGGGACTTCGGTGTGTTTAATAAACAATTTAAATTGTTGATAATTATTGTGTGCTGGATGGCTATTGCTTGCGCGTTCGTGTGTGGGTTAAATTAAAAAAGACATATAATAACAAAGTGTGCCATCCTGCCAAGCCGTATTTGTCGTCGCCGCTGGACCCAACTGCCAAGCCGTTTTTGTTGTCGCCGCTTTAACCAACTGCGAAGCCGTTTTTGTTGTCGCCGCTGGACCTAATGGAAAATAGCCGTCGTTCCATGTCTATTGATTCCCTAGACAGTCTCCAGGTATTAGTGTCAAAAATTGAGCTTACAGTTTACTGTATTGTCGCTTGTTCAACATAAAATTATAAAAATTAGTGAACAGCTCAATTCCTGGCACTTACTTAAATAACTTTTGCATGCAAAATATATAAGATAGTATGTACATATGTATGTATGTTAATACTTTAATGCCATATGTAGTATTATTTCGCGCCTACCTCACAAAAATAACCGCCAAATATTATATACAATAGAACAAAACAGTTCTGAGTTATACACATATGAACATACACACATATATTGGCTCTTATATATACTAGCAAGTAATATTCGATTGCATGATCTTGATATAAACATAGATAAACAAACAAAACGAAAAACAAACATTGTGCCAACGCAAAATTATCGCGGTCTTTTTGCAAATTCGCTTTTGCTACATATGCATATACATATTTACATATAACCCCGAATTTTATAACATCCGTTAATACATAAAGTTATAAGCATATACATATTTGCGTTTGCACATACACACCTACATACATATTTCCTTTCGTCGTTGCGTCCGTTGAACTCGGACCGTTTCTTTGCGTGCGCTTTGAATCTTGCGTCTTCTCTTTCACTTGCATTCGGCGCCGCTAGCATTTGGCGACGCTTGCCTTTTGTCACCCCGCACCCCGCATATTCTATTGCTGTCTACAAACGTAGCGTAGAAAACGTTTGATTTGATCTTCGTTTTCTCTTGTTTCTCTTTTTCGTTTGTTTGATACACACACCACTTAGAGTGCGTGTGCATATATTCTCTTGTTGCATTGCATACCCCGCACCCCGCATTTTACATTGCTGCCTACAAACATAGTTACAGCAAAAGTTTAGCCTGCTTTATTTCGGATCGCTTGTTAGATTTACATAGTCAGCTGGTGCGATGGTAGCTCACAAAGTTTGTGACATTCCTTTTGAATTTTATAAGTGTTTTCTTTATTCAACATGTCTGAGTCCGAAAATACAAGTGAAAAGCCACAAATCAGCAAGACAAGTGCAAAATTACAAATGTGCTTGCAAAGATTTGACAAGGTCAGTGCTGATATTGCTCGTATGCAAACAGCAATTAAAGCAAAGACCATTTCGTCTGATAAAACAGAGTTAGCGTGCCGATTAGAGCTTTTAGAAGGTTATATACAAAAGGCAATGGATCTACAGACTCTAGAGGGACTTCTAGAGGGCCATTAGAGGACTTGTGTGTCGTCACAAGAGCCTTGTATATTAACGCATCCAAGTCGACTTCAGGGCCAAGACCTGAGCATGATTGCTCCATAGCTTCGAGCCAACGATCTCAGTTGCCGAAAATGCGTTTGCCAAAATTTAGTGGCAAACATTCGGAGTACAAAAATTTTATGTGCCTGTTTGAAAGTTTAGTCGATGACGACAATTCCTTGTCAAACGTCGAGAAGTTCAATCATCTAGTTTCTTGTTTGGCAGATGAAGCATTAGGGGTAGTTAAGCCGTACCAATTAACGGATTGTAACTACCCAAAGGCCCTCGCTAGTCTCAAAGCAGTGTATGATAACAAATGTCTTATATTCTTTGATACAGTTTCACAATTGTTTGATATACCTAGCATGACAAAACCATCTGCATCGAGTTTAAGATCGATCATAGATACGGTGTCTGCTATTTATTCTTCGTTGTCGTCGTTAGGAAACGACAAAGACATTGCTAATGCAATGATAACTCACATGGTCATGGCAAAGGTAGACCATGTTAGCAGCTTGACTATGATATGCTGCCATCTTGGGAAGATTGTGCTAGACAATTGAATAAAAGATATCAGTATCTGTCAGCAGAAGAGTCAACTCGGGACAAAACAAGATCGCGAGTTAACGCTAAGAAGCCCCATCAGTCTAAATCGTCCTTTGCTTGTGCTGATGGAGGGCGTTCATCATCGTCTGTGTGCGTCTTTTGCAAGTCAGAAACGCACAATCTTGATACGTGTCCACGTGTCCTGCTATATCAGTTATGCAACGTTTTGAATTCGTCAAAACACAAAAGTTGTGCCTAAATTGTTTGATTGTGGGTCATATGGTGTCAAAATGTAAGGCATCAAAATGTCGAATTTGTTCGAAGCCTCACCATGCGTTGCTTCACAGGTATACTACTCCTGCTCAAGGTGAGGTATCCAGTCTTCAAGCGACTATGTCAGATTCGTATTCAGGGCATGTATCAAACAATGAACAAATTGTTCTCGCCACAGCTGTCGTTAATGTTAAAGATAGATTTGGTCAGTTGCATCCTGCACGGGCCTTACTTGATAGTGGCTCCCAAATCAATTTGATGTCTGAGATCATGGCCCAGATGTTACGGCTCAAGCGGGAGCCAACATCTTTAGCTATCTCGATGGTTGGCGGTGCAACAATAGATAGCAAAAATAAGATATGTGTCTCTGTTCAGTCGCGCATAAACTCTCACAATTTTTCGGCTGAATTTTGGGTATTGAAATCCATTTCGACAACACAGCCTGGACATTCCATGGGTATTTCAAATTGGAAAATACCCAAAAATATAAAACTGGCATACCCAGAATTCAATAGACCAGCTAAGGTGGACATTCTTTTGGGAGCAGAATTGTTCTACGAATTATTGTGCGTTGGGGAAATAAAATTAGGTTCTGAACTTCCTATAATGCAAAAAACGCTGCTATGATGGATATTAGCAGGCAAATGTAATGGACAAGTGCCTAGGCATCAGTTCAGTGGGTGTTTAATGGCCCAAACTAATTGTTCTCTCGATTCGTTAGTTAACCGTTTCTGGGAATTGGATCAATCTCCATTCGAATCGAAGGCTGTTCGCCAAACAGCTGAACAACAGGCTTGTGAACTGTTTTTCGAGAAAACTGTAAAGCAGTTATCTTCTGGTCGTTTCCAAGTGGATCTCCCTTTGAAGACCGATCCAAAGGTTCTTGGCCTGTCCTTTCAAACTGCTGAAAGGCGTTTTTTGCAACTTGAGCGTAAAATATCAAAGGATGCAGTTCTTAAAACTATAAAACATGACTTCATGAAAGAGTATTTAGAATTGGGACACATGTCCATTTTGAAGTCAACTCCTCTAGAACAGCATTATTATATTCCTCATCAATGCGTTCTTAAGCCTGAAAGTTCCTCCACCAAGCTTCGTGTAGTTTTCGACGCTTCTAGTAAGACGTCAACAGCTGTTTCACTCAACGAAACACTGATGGTGGGGCCGACAATTCAGAGGGAGCTATATTCAATCCTGATTAATTTTCGGTTGAATAAGTATGCCGTAACTGCTGACATTTCAAAAATGTATAGGCAGATAAATGTCTCTGAAAAAGACAGAAATTTGCAACTTATTCTGTGGAGAGAAAATACTTCACAAAATATTCAGGCATACCGACTTAATACAGTCACATACGGTACAGCTTCTGCACCTTTTCTGGCGATACGCTGCTTGTTTGAGCTAGCCAACATGCACGCACAATCACATCCTATTGGATCAGATGTGATTAAGAAGTGCTTTTATGTTGATGATATGTTGGCAGGAGCAGATAGTATACAAGAACTTAACACTATTTGCAACGAAGTTAAAAAGATATTGGAATCAGTATGTTTTCCACTTGCCAAGTGGGCAACCAACTGTAATGATCTGTCATTCAAAACAAAAGGTAGCGAAGAAGTGACTCTAAAAATTGATGACCAGAGTTCCGTAAAAACTCTTGGGATGCGCTGGGCACCTCAAGAGGATATATTTAAATATCATCTCGATGTGGACAGTTTAGCTTCGGCTAAGCCAACGAAACGCAACATATTGTCTGCAGCTTCTCGTTTGTTTGACCCTCTTGGTTTGCTGTGTCCAATTGTTACCAAGGCCAAAATGTTGTTGCAGGAGTTGTGGAGACTGAAGATAGACTGGGATGAAGCCATTCCAATGAGTCTCTACACAACATGGAACAAGTTTACCATGACGTTACGCGATTTACATAAAATCCGCATCCCTAGGTACGTATGTCTAAATACGTATCAAAGGGTTCAGATACATGGCTTTGCCGATGCATCCAGTCATGCATATGGTTGTTGCATATACGTTCGAACTTGCAACAACCGAGACGTTGGCATTACATTGCTTACTGCAAAGTCTAGGGTAGCTCCACTAAGCGTGAAAACAATACCCCCGACTAGAGCTATGTGCAGCGCTCTTGCTGGCCAAACTCTGGCACCAAATTGCGACAACTTTATCAAAATTTAATATAGAAAGCTTGAATTTCTGGTCGGATTCACAGATTGTGCTGTATTGGTTACATTTGGGCACATTTGTAGCAAATAGAACTGCAGAAATTCAGGAGTTGTCGAAAGGTATTGTGTGGCGTCACGTTCCAACAGATGCTAATCCGGCAGATTTAGTATCGAGAGGAACCGACATAGACGAGATTGTTAGCTCGTTATGGTTCGATGGGCCAAGTTTTTTTGAAACTGGAGGAAGACCAATGGCCTCAGCTTCACCTGGTTGAAATTGCGTCGGAAATCAAATCGTCCGAAGATAAAAAAAGTGCTGTTGTATGTACTTTGACAGAAGCTGAGCCAAATTGTTTTGTTGAGCTAATTAATCGTCACTCCAACTTTCCAAAATTGATTCGCATAATGGCTTATGTGCTTCGATTCTGTTACAAAGGGCTCAAATCAGACTCTATCGTGGTGTCGGCATCAGAAAGAAATATTTCATTTCTAAAACTGATCGCCGTAGTACAAAGCACATTGTTCAAAAGCGAATTGAAATTATTGAGACAATCAGTAGTTCTAGCACCAATGTTGCAATCGCTGAATCCTTTTATTGATGTATTCGACAAAAATGGAATACAATTTGAACTCATTCGAGTAGGAGGACGTTTGCTACATGGGCCTCTCTCTTATGACGCTAAATTTCCGCTTTTAATGACAAAGAAGTCAGGATTTATTCAACTATTTGTCAGTTATTTGTATCGTAGGCACTACCATGCTGGCCCAAAGGTTCTAGTTGGACTTTTGAGGCAGCAAATTTGGGTAGTAAATGCTCGAAGTTTGTGCACTGCAGTTGTTCGGAATTGCATACACTGTTTCCGATATAAGCCAAAATTGTTGGGGCAACTAATGGGAAATTTGCCTGCTGATCGTCTTCGAGAAGGTCGGCCGTTTCGAGTATGTGGAGTAGACTTCTGTGGGCCGTTCTATGTTAGCTATCGAATTAGGGGTAGACCACCGGTAAAAATGTATGTTGCCGTTTTTGTTTGTTTTGCCTCAATGGCGGTGCATTTAGATCTGGTAACCGACTTATCCACTGATGATTTTTTTGAACGTTTTTAAAAGGATCATCGGGACACGCGGATTACCGGAGACGATATTCAGCGACAACACGACGAATTTCGTTGGAGCGAGCAACGTGCTGAGGGAGCTGCAGACGGCGTTCCACAACCACGAGGAGAGACTGGTGAACTTCGCAGCGAAGAGAGGAGTACAGTGGAGGTTCATTCCCCCCCGCGCCTCGCACTTCGGAGGACTGTGGGAAGCCGCAGTGAAGTCGGCCAAGCACAGGCTTCTGCGAGGAGCGAGCAACGCCAACCTGACGCAGGACGAGTTGAGCACACATCTGGTGGACGTCGAGGCGCTGCTCAACTCCAGGCCGTTGCTCGTCGACAGCAGCGACCCCAGCGATGGAGAGGTGCTGACGCCAGGCCATCTACTCATCGGTCAGCCTTTGTTGGCGGTGCCGTGCGAATCCGATCCAGACGAGAGCAGCAGGAAACGAGGACGAGGATATTTGAGGCTGTGGCAGCAGTTGTCGGCGCTCAAACTGCACTTTTGGCGCAAGTGGTCCAAGGACTACCCGCTCAGCCTCTAACAGCGAACTCAATGGGCCAAAGGCGAGGACAACCTCGAGGAAGGGGCGGTCGTGCTAGTTCACGACGACAACACACCCCTCAGCAGTGGATAACCGGGCGCGTAACGCGCACAATTCGAGGGGAGGACGGCAAGGTTCGAGTAGCCGAAATAAAAACACCAGCAGGCGCAATTAAGCGACCAATCCATAAGCTGGCCCGACTCCCGATGTGTTAAAGACCGGAGCTCTTCAACGGGGCCGGAATGTTTGAGCGCAATAGTTAAGAAATAGTTAAGAGAACACAAGAAGTGTCATTAAGTAGTAGTTAAGAGAACACAAGAAGTGTCATCTCTCGTTTGTTTTGAATCGATCGGCAATTGCCGACGGCAAATTTGAGAGTGCGTGGCCAAGTTGTGGTCACCGCTCTAGTAGTATGAAAATAGTTCGCTCTCGCTAAGGAAGCAGCAATAAGTGTGCCATCAGCATCAATAAAATTTGTTTATTTATCGAAACCACCGCGTCTCAATTTATTTGTTGAATTTCATTCACATTTTCAATGGTAAATTTGAATTCCTTAGGCTACCCTTTGGATTGGCCAATGCCCTTCGAATATTTCAAAGAGCGATGGATAACATTTTACACGAAAAAATCGGAAAGACTTGTCACATTTATATATTGACGATATAATCGTTTTTCTGAAACAGAAGAACAACTTTTATATGATATACAAGAGATCATAGAAATACTTTTTACAGCAAACACGAAAATTTCTTTAGAAAAATCCAAGTTTTTCAGAAAGGAAATTGAATTCTTAGGATACTTAGTGTCATACAAAATAATAAAAACTGACCCACAAAAGATTAAAACCATCGTTGAATATCCACCTCCCCGCAACATTAGAGAGTTGTGTGGTTTTCTAGGTTTAACCGGATATTACAGGAAATTTGTTTAAAATTACTGTTCCATAGCTAAACCCCTCACTAAATTGTTGCAAGGTCATGATGGCAGGGTGTCTAAGCACATGTCTAAAAAAATAAAAATAGAATTGGATGAAGACAGCACTTCAGCTTTTGAAAATTTAAAATCACATTTAATTTCACAGATCGAATTAACCCAACCAGATTATTCGAAGAAGTTTACCCTTACTACTGACGCGTCAGACATAGCTGTAGGCGCTGTACTCTCGCAAGACAATAAACCAATTACTTTTATTTCAAAAACTCTTAATAGCACAGAACAGAATTATGCCACTAACGAAAGAGAACTGTATGTCATAGTATGGGCATTGAAAAATCTTAGAAACTATTTGTATGGAGTAACTAATTTAGAAATCCACACAGATCACCAACCACTTTCTTTTTGTTTCTGCACGAAACTCCAATTCAAAAAGCTGACTGTATAAGGCTATGGATTATCATAGTATACCATAGGCAATAAGTATAGGTATGCATTTCTAGCGCGTAACAAATTTCATTATATGTGCTTCTTCATGATTTTTTTGGCACAAACTTAGAATGCATATTGCGTCTTGTCGTTTGGTCTAATGTCTCACCATTTTCGACGACTACGAGAGAAGTTCAGTGGCTGAGTGGACCATGTCCCGGACTCTAAGGCCAATGATATAGAGCGGTGTTCGAGGTTCGATTGCTGCCGCGATCCGATGAACATGTGAGAAATTCTGTGGCAACATACGTATATATTTGCAGTTTCTCAAAGTTTTTTTTTAAATTTGGACACGCCCCTTCCCGCCTCTGTAAATCAGTAATAACTATTTAAAAACTACAATATTAACTCAACTACCAAAGTGACAAATACCTTGCCACGGGCGTTATGTGAAAATTTCATTTAAATCTGACTATAAATAAGTGAGATATGATACGAATTAAACTCACTTTGAACATATATACTTAAGCAGACCTAATTTACACAAGCATACCGAAGTTCAAATCTAGCGTCAGACACACAGCATTTGATTAAACTTTTTATTTGCATTGTATGGTAGCAGAATTGATTCAGAATGCAGATTTGCCGATGTGCCAAGGAGTCAGGCAATGGCCGAGTGTTTATTGAGGCGGACGGCTGCGAGAGAGTGCGTGTGTTCAACTCGTGGTTGAGGCGGATGCGAATTTTCATTTATTTATTAATTGTTTCTTATTTTGTTTATTTATTTTATTCTAATAAACTAAAAGAAAAGTTACAGTCAAACAAATTAAATTATTTAATTAAATTTCAATAAAAATAAAAAAAATTTTCATTACTTTGTTTTTATATGAAAGACAATTAAATTATAATAGCTATAAATAATATTAATTATTTATAAATAAAGTTAAGTATTTTTTTATTATTTAGCACGCATCAAAAAAAACGCTAACTTATACGTTCTTCAATGCAGTCACTCTATCCGTATTTTGTCTGTTATGACTTTGCAAGTTCAGTCAGATTCCAATTGGATGTTTCCTATTTTGTTTTGCTCTCAATATTTTGCAATTAGAATGCTAGAAAATAAAAGAGATCATAAGCCCTTGTAAAGTTATGAATGTGGGGGGAGTGTGAAAATTTTAAAAAAAACTTTGAGACACTGGCAATATATACGTATGTTGTCACAATTTTATGACTCTAGCTCTTACAGTTTCTGAGATCCAGGTGTTCATACAGACAGACAGACAGACAGACAGACAGACAGACGGACGGACGGACATACAGACATGGCTCAATCGACTCGTCTACTGATACAGATTCAGAATATATATAGTTTATGGGGTCGGAGATGCCTCCTTCTGCATGTTACATTTCACATTGTCACATTTCCGTTCCGACAAACGCAATAAACCATGCATTTTTTTATAATCCATGGCCTAAAAAAACCGCATCAAAAATCCGTTTTCATGCCTGATAAAGGGTTAAGTTACATTTCCATTCCGACAAACACAATAGACCATGAATTTTTTTAAAATCCATGGCCTAAAAAAACCGCATCAAAAATTCATGCCTGATAAAGGGTTAAGTTTTTAACACGCATTGTCTTTTTGTGGTTGCTGTTGAGTCGAAGGTCGGGGGTACTCGCGCTTCAAAGGTTGGGGATTATTCTGATTTCGATTATATTGGGGATTATTTTGGATTTGGATGGACTTATCGATGTCCATCGGAACTGGTGGGGGCTGTACTGTGTTATTGCCTGGAGCAAAAACATTTCTAGTTGTTTGTTGATTATTGTTCGGATTTTGGTTAACCTGATTGAGACGTAAATTACACAACCCCACAAAAAAAAATATTGTCATGATCTGGGTATGCGGCATATGCAGTTATATGTATTTTGGGTCGCTGAATCCGAATCCGGGGTCAGAAATTCTCCATCACGTCTGGATTTCGACATAACCTCAAAAAACTGAAAAACCTTTGGAAATCCGCCAAAAGATATAGAATCGTGATCTGGGCATGCGATATATGTTATCCATATATGGATATATGGAAGGTCCAAAAAACATATAGAAACATATATCGCATGACTCGATCATGACCCCCCATTATTTTTGGGGTTTCAAAAGTTTTTCGAGTTTTTTGAGGTTAAGTCAAAACTCAGACGTGCTATTAAATTTTGACTTCGGATTCGGACTAAGAAGGACAAAATACATGTTAAAACATATATCGCATGCCCAGATCATGATTCTATATCTTTTGGCGGATATCCAAAAGTTTTTCAGTTTTTTGAGGTTATGTCGAAGTCTAGACGTGATGGAGAATTTCTGACCCCGGATTCGGATTCAGCGACCCAAAATACATATAACTGCATATGCCGCATACCCAGATCAAGCAATTTTTTTTTTTTTTTGGGGTTGTATTATTATTATTGCTATGGTTATTTGGGTTATCAGGCTTTTTCTGCTGATTTTTGTTAGTATAGTTATTGTTCTGTGAGAACGTGTAAAATAATTATAAGCGAAATATGCTCTTTGATTATTTGCTTCGAGGTCTTGAGCCTTTGCTAGAGCATTGGGTAAGTTTTCAGGTTTTAAAGAGAATAGAATTTCTGATAAAGAACCATTCAGACCTGTGATAAAGATACGCAACGCGGTATCCCTGTTTCTATTGTTCATTTCTGTGATCACGTTTGCTTTGTCGCTATACGTCATTATTGTTTTGTTTATTAACAAGGTAAGTTTCTTGTTAACCAAGTTATAATATTCTAGAACCGTCATGTTACCCCTGTCTAAGTACACTTAGTTCTTGTTCTATTTTATAAATCGGACGCCTGTCGCTATAGGCGAAATCCAATCTAGCTAAAATAGCATCAAAGTTTAATACGGTACCATGATTTGTTAAGGTATCATTAGCTTTGCCTGTTATTTTGTTTCTCAAAATTGTCAAAGCACCTACGTACTTTCTACTACCGTCCTTATACATTCTCACGGCGCAGCATGCTGCTTCACGCCAACTTAAATAATTTGCCTAACTACCTGCAAATTCGGGTATAGATTTAATAACATCAAATGATTCATCGCATCTGATTGAGTCATTCACTTGTGCAGGTTGGTATTCTTGAACTGTAGTTGAACTGGTATTAATTTGTAGTTTTAAAGCTGAAATTTCTTCAGATAAGGCTTTGGTTTTATTTGCTATAAGTTCAGCGATTAAATCTGCTGTCAAAGTCTGATTTTGAGCCATTTTTAGGCCATGGATTTTAAAAAAATTCATGGTCTATTGTGTTTGTCGGAACGGAAATGTGCGTAACAGGCAGAAGGAGGCATCTCCGACCACATAAACTATATATATTCTGAATCAGTATCAGTAGCCGAGTCGATTGAGCCATGTCTGTCTGTCCGTCTGTCCGTCTGTCTGTCTGTCTGTCTGTCTGTATGAACACCTGGATCTCAGAAACTATAAGAGCTAGAGTCATCAAATTTTGTGACAACATACATATATATTGCAGTGTCTCAAAGTTTTTTTAAAATTTGGACACGCCCCTTCCCGCCTCTGTAAATCAGAAATAACTACTTAAAACCTACAATATTAACTCAACAACCAAAGTTGTATATCATACATGACAAATACCTTGCCACGGGCGTTATGTGAAAATTTCATTAAAATCGGACTATAAATAACTGAGATATGATACGAATTAAACTCACTTTGAACATACATGTATATAATAATAATAATTAAGCAGACCTAATTTACGCAAGCATACCGAAGTTCAAATCTAGCGTCAGACACACAGCATTTTATTAAACTTTTTATTTGCATTGTATGGGAACAGAATTGGTTCACAATGCAGCTTTGCCGTTGCGCGAAGAAATGACGCAATGGCCGAGTGGTTAGAGTGGCGGACGGCTGCGCGAGAGTGCGTGCGTTCAACTCCCGGTTGAGGCGGGTGCGAATTTTCGTTTATTAATTATTTCTTATTTTGTTTTTTATTTTTTTTTATTCTAATAAACTAAAAGAAAAGTTACAGTCAAAAAAATTAAAATCAAGAAGAAACAACTGTAATGAAATTTGGTACGCGCTAGAAGTGCATACCTATACCTATTGCCTACGGTATACTATGATAATCCATGGCCTTATACAGTCAGCTCCTGACTGTAGCGTTTGTATTTTTAATTTTTGAAAGCTACTTATAAGATCCTCCAGTTTTCAAATTTAAGTTAATTTAACAATAAAGAAATGTACTGATGAAGCTCACATGAATGATCTTGCTTTTTAAGCCGGGCGTTGTTTGTTCCTGGTTTTGGGGTCTTCGTTTTACACTTGGGGGTCTTCCTTCTTTAATTGTTCTTGTTCAAATTTTGGTATTTTTTTTTTTTTAAATGTTTGTTGTTTTGCAGTTCTTGCAGTTATTAGTGCTGTGTACCAAAACTGTTTTTTGTCAATTTGGTACCATCAGCGCATTTGCACTTCATTTTGAGATTCCCTTTTAATTTTGTTCAGGTTCTCTTTATTAAGTATGTAAGTTCATGTGTTCACAACACTATTTAAGTTGTTTAACACTTTGAATTTTCCTTTTTATTTCTTTCAGGTCTTCTTTAATTTGTTTGTCGACAACACTGTTTTTATTGTCTAACATTTTGAGGCTCCCTTTTTGATTATTTCGGGTCCCCGTTATGTGTAGCACTGTTACAATGTAACGTTGTAGAATTGTGTGAGTTCCAAACGGCTTTTTAGAATATTCGCCGTTTTGGTTGAATAATCCGGACAAAGCTTCCGTCTCGTGGTGAAATTAGGATTTGTTTACAATGGAGCGTGGAGACGCAGATCGTGCGAGCGTTGTTTATGATTCGCTCTTGATCGAGAATTTTGTTAACACTTGAAGAGTTCTAATTAGGATTGGGACCAAGTGGTCAATATTTACATTTTTTGAACTGCGCAGTTTAATAACTGCATTTTGGAAAAGATTGTTTGTTTAACGAAAAGCGCTGACAAATTCGGGTATTGTTTGTGTTTTTAAGATACTGGCGCAAGAGGATAGCGCTAGAGCAAAATATGGGTTCCCAAGTGGCTATGAAAACTGTTTATAATTTCCATATGGAATATAGAGGGACCGAGGGTGATAACTTGCATTTCTAACGCGTACCAAATTTCATTACATGTGCTTCTTCTTAATTTTTTGGGCACGAGCTAAGAATGCATATTGCGTCTTGTCGTTTTGTCTAATATCTCACCATTTTTGGCAACTGCGAGAAATGTTCAGTGGCTGAGGGGACTGTGTCCCGGACTCTAAGGATATTGAGCGTGTTCGAGGTTCGATTGCTGCCGCGTACCCGTTCAACATGTGAAATTCTTATGTATTTCATAATTTTTTTAAAGTTTTAGTTACGCAATATATGTAATTAGAACTTAGTTTTCTTTCGTCGGTACACAACAGCAACTGCAAATCGAATTGTATCGTACATATGTATGTATATACAATCGTGCAATAATGTATGCTGAAGTGGAAAGCCAATACATGTAAGATGGTATACTTTGATGCAAGTTGGCAACCCCACCAATAGAGGACAGTTGGCATCCCTGCGAACCGAAGAGTGTTGCCAGAAGAGAGTAGCGAAAGAGAGTCGTAGTCGGTCGTCTCGCGCAAAAGGGTGGCATTTGAACAAAACTTTTAAGTTGTAAAGTTGCCAAACATTAAGTTGTAATGAACACTGAAGTTTTAACGCCATTATTTTGTAATTAATTAACCTAACTGAATTGACTTGAACCATTATAATAAACTCTCTTTAATAATAACCTTACATTTGGGGGCTCGTGTCGGTTTTGATTCATATCGGTTAATACCTTTAAAAGTGGATATATATCGGTTAATACCTTTAAAAGTGGATAAAGTTGAACATTTGTATGAAAGTGAACTCTTGATTATTGAGTTGAACAGTTTTGTAAAGACAAAGCATTGTTTTTGTCTGAACAGTCGCAGTCAAATTGTGGTTTTACCGTTGCTGAACGTCGAAAATTTAAATACGCATATACATACATAAAAGCGAACGCGAGAAATGCCAAAAAACGAGAAGTGCACACGCGTTAGAAGAAATAATGAACAGTATAAGAAATGAGGATCAGCCCTATTGTTCTGGCGACTAGTTCGTAGCTGGCGAAATAAGTACTTACTAAGGGACTACCCATACTTACTTTACACACCCTAAGCAATGTATTTTTTCATTTCGTGTTTTGTATGAAATGTCCGGAAATAGGGTCAATCGCCACCACATCGTTTACCAGTAAGTAAAGAACTGGGTACCCATGATTGGAGTACTTATGTAGCTAGTAGGATTGACTACCCCTGATTAGAGTACTTATGTAAGTACCCATGAATGGTCTAGAGAAAGAAGTACCTACAATAGGAGTAGTACAGAAGTTGCCCGTGAATAGGTCGGTCAAAAGAGTACCCATCACTAGACTACTTATCTATATACCCATTAATAGATGGGTGGTAAGAGTAGTTGTAGTAGTTATCTGTCTAGTCATAAATAGGTGGGTGAAAAGAGTACCCATTAATTGGTGGGCCAAAAGAGTACCCATGAATGGGTTGGCCAAAAGAGTACCCATGAATGGGTTGGTGAAAAGACTACCCATGACTAGAGTAGTTATTTATGTACTTATAAATAGGTGGGCCAAAAGACTACCCATAATTAAAATAAAATGAATAAAATTATGATTTATGTATTGGATTTTTAGTTTATTTACAATATTTTAAGTCTCTATTATAGTTTCAGATAATTAGGCCATGGATTTAAAAAAAATTCATGGTCTATTGTGTTTGTCGGAACGGAAATGTGCGTAACATGCAGAAGGAGGCATCTCCGACCCCATAAACTATATATGTATATTCTGAATCTGTATCAATAGCCGAGTCGATTTAGCCATGTCTGTCTGTTCGTCTGTGTGTCTGTCTGTCTGTATGAACACGTGGATCTCAGAAACTGTAAGAGTTAGACTCATAAAATTTTGTGACAACATACGTATATATTGCCAGTGTCTCAAAGTTTTTTTTAAAATTTTCACACTCCCCTTCCCCCCTCTATAAATCAGTAATAACTATTTAAAAACTACAATATTAACTCAACAACCAAAGTTGTATATCTTACATGACAAATACCTTGCAACGGGCGTTATATGAAAATTTCATTTAAATCGGACTATAAATAAATGAGATATGATACGAATTAAACTCACTTTGAACATATATACTTAAGCATACCTAATTTACGCAAGCATACCAAAGTTCAAATCTAGCGTCAGACACACAGCATTTTATTAAACTTTTTTATTTGCATTGTATGGCAGCAGAATTGATTCACAATGCAGCTTTGCCGATGTGCGAAGGCGTGAGGCAATGGCCGAGTGGTTAGAGAGGCGGACGGCTGCGAGAGACTGCGTGTGTTCTCAACTCCCGGTTGAGGCGGGTGCGAATTTTCTTCTTTTATTTATTTATTTTATTCTAATAAACTAAAAGAAAAGTTGCAGTCAAACAAATCAAATTATTTAACTAAATTTCAATAAAAATAAAAAAAATGTTCATTACTTTGTTTTCATATGAAAGACAATCAAATTATAATAGCTATAAATAATATTAATTATTTATAAATAAAGTTAATTACTTTTATATTATTTAGCACGCATCAAAAAAATGCGAACTAATACGTTCTTCAATGCAGTCACTCTTTCCGTATGTTGTCTGTTATGACTTTGCAAGTTCAGTACGATTCCAATTGGATGTTTCCTATTTTGTTTTGCTCTCAATCTTTTGCAATTAGAATACTAGAAAATAACAGATATCATAAGCCCTTGTAAAATTATGAATGTGCGAGTGGGACGCCCATACATACATGTTTGCATATCCACATGTATGTATTGGCGTTCCACTTCAACATACATTATTGCACGATTGTATATACATAAATAAGTACAATTAGTTTTGCAGTTGCTGTTGTGTACCGACGAATGAAAACTAAGTTCTAATTACATATGTATATTGCGTAACTAAAACTTAAAAACCGCCGCCGCCCCTTATTAATGTTTTTGAACTTTTAATTTATTTAAAAAAAATTATGAAATACAAAAATAATTTCACATGTTGATCGCGGCAGCAATCGAACCTCGAACACAATCAATATCTTTGGGCTTAGAGTCCGGGATATACTCCACTCAGCCACTGAACATCTCTCACAGCATTCGAAAATGGTCAGACATTAGACAAAACCGCCAACAAAATCAAAAAGAAGCACATGTAATGAAATTTGGTACGCGCTAGAAATGCATATGTTACATTGCACCTATTGCCTACGGTATACTTTGATAATCCATGGCCTTATACAGTCAGCTCCTGACTGTAGCGTTTGTATTTTTAGGCCATGGATTTTAAAAAAAATTCATGGTCTATTGTGTTTGTCGGAACGGAAATGTGCGTAACAGGCAGAAGGAGGCATCTCCGACCCCATAAACTATATATATTCTGAATCAGTATCAGTAGCCGAGTCGATTGAGCCATGTCTGTCTGTCCGTCTGTCCGTCTGTCTGTCTGTCTGTCTGTCTGTATGAACACCTGGATCTCAGAAACTATAAGAGCTAGAGTCATCAAATTTTGTGACAACATACATATATATTGCAGTGTCTCAAAGTTTTTTTAAAATTTGGACACGCCCCTTCCCGCCTCTGTAAATCAGAAATAACTACTTAAAACCTACAATATTAACTCAACAACCAAAGTTGTATATCATACATGACAAATACCTTGCCACGGGCGTTATGTGAAAATTTCATTAAAATCGGACTATAAATAAGTGAGATATGATACGAATTAAACTCACTTTGAACATACATGTATATAATTAAGCAGACCTAATTTACGCAAGCATACCGAAGTTCAAATCTAGCGTCAGACACACAGCATTTTATTAAACTTTTTATTTGCATTATATGGGAACAGAATTGGTTCACAATGCAGCTTTGCCGATGCGCGAAGAAATGAGGCAATGGCCGAGTGGTTAGAGTGGCGGACGGCTGCGCGAGAGTGCGTGCGTTCAACTCCCGGTTGAGGCGGGTGCGAATTTTCGTTTATTAATTATTTCTTATTTTGTTTTTTTTTTTTTTTTTTATTCTAATAAACTAAAAGAAAAGTTACAGTCAAAAAAAATTAAAATCAAGAAGAAACAACTGTAATGAAATTTGGTACGCGCTAGAAGTGCATACCTATACCTATTGCCTACGGTATACTATGATAATCCATGGCCTTATACAGTCAGCTCCTGACTGTAGCGTTTTTTTTTTTTGTGCAGCTTGAGTTTTTGAAATAACGTTTTTTTGCAGCTGCAAGGCCTTTCGGAGCTGGTTCTCAGCTGACGAAATGGAAGAAGAAACGATAATGGAACAAGAAAACGCGAAAAGAGACTTAGCGGCCGCGAACAATTATGACCTTAATGCCAAAATGCAGCAGCTTATGCAGTTGTTGTCACTCAAAGTTGAAGTGGATGAACAACGTGAAAACCAAGTGAAAATTACAGAAATCAATTTTGAAAAAGTGGTTAACGATTTTGATGGTGTTTCAATACCAGTTGTCAAGTGGTTCGAAATTTTTAAACACAATGCCGAAGCCTATGGGCTAAATGAAAAACAGAAATACGTGCAAGCTAGAGGTAGAATGTGTGGCACCGCAAAACTCTTTTTAGAATCGGAATATATAAACAATTATAATGAGTTGAAACATAAATTCATTGATGAATTTCGATGCAGCTGGAACAGTGCTGATATTCATCAACAGGTGAAAGATCGCAAAAAGAAAAAAACGGAGTCTTTTCACGAGTACATGCTGAACATGAAAAAAGTTGCAAGTATGGGTGAAGTAGAAGAGACGGCAGTAATTCGCCATTGTCAACGGATTGCAGATCAAAAGCGAATTCAAATTTGCCATGTATCGATGCAAAACGTATAACCAGCTTAAAGAGGAATACGAAACATATGAGCTAGTTCACAGAAACGATAATTATCCGATAAACGATAATCATCAAAGGAACGAAAACAATCAAAAGAACGAGAACAACAATCAGCGGAATCAAAACAAAACAGACGCAGAAAAACCGAAAAAGAAAGAATACTGTTTCAATTGCGGCTCGTCAGAACATAAAAGGAAAGAATGCACATCAGCCACAAAATGCTTCCGCTGCAACGAAGAAGGGCATATTTCACGCAACTGTCCATCAAACGCTGATCGAGTTCGAGTTATTTCAAATAGTTATCGACTTAAAACAGTTCTTTTTAAATGGCTTACAGGTGGAGTACTTAGCAGATACCGGCTCCGATGTAACCATTGTAAAGCAGAACATCGCAGATAAGTTGAATGTGGACATTTTTGAAACCGCATCAACGCTACGTGCTCTGGGCAACGCCAGCACAAAGCCAATTGGATATTTCAACGCCGAAGTGGAAATCGATACGCTGCGTACGAAGCAGAAATTCTTGCTTGTGTCAAACTGCAAGATGGACGGCAATGCGATTCTTGGTTACGACGTCTTTAAGGAAGTTTGAATTCATAGCCGATTCGAACGGATTTTTATTTCAACGTGTACTGAACGACCATAGTTCTACAGATGAGTATGCAATGGAAGTTTACAGCGTTTTTGAAGAATATAACAACATTACAGCGCCCAAAAATTATCAGAAGGAAGTGAAGGATATGATTGAAGATGCATTTCAGTTGCAAGAGGCGGATCACGCGGAATGTCAAATTATTCTGAACATTGTTCCAGATGGTAACATAGTGCCGTTTCGGCAAGCACCCAGTCGTCTGTCACCGAGCGAAGCAGAAGCTGTGAAGAATCAGGTCAATGAATGGTTGCAGATGGGAATTGTGCGCGAATCATTTTCCAACGTAGCAAGTCGAGTGGTCGTGGTCAAATAGAAGGATCAAACATTGAGGGTATGCGTCGATTACCGTAAGCTGAACAGCATGGTACTTCAGGATTTGTTTCCTGTGCCACTTATTGAAGATGTTCTTGACAAACTGCAAACAGCGAATTTTTTCACGATTATGGACCGGTTGGAGGTTAACAGAAACGGTCGCTATGATATGAAGAAGGCATCAATAAACACCGAGGGACCAAATATTACTGGAACAAGTTGCGATAATATGAAGTTATGGAAACATGTAGCCGAAAACGAGGATATTTTATCATCCTGGACGGATGAGGAAGATCAGGAGGGCCGACTGTAAGATGGTATACTTTGATGCAAGTTGGCAACCCCACCAATAGAGGACAGTTGGCATCCCTGCGAACCGAAGAGTGTTGCCAGAAGAGAGTAGCGAAAGAGAGTTGCCAAAAAATTAAGTTGTAAAGAACACTGAAGTTTTAACGCCATTATTTTGTAATTAATTAACCTAACTGAATTGACTTGAACCATTATAATAAACTCACTTTAATAATAACCTTACATACAAGTTAATTACTTGCAAGTTTGCAAAGTAAAAAATATAAGATTTTAATGTTCAATTAAGAACAATGACTTTATTACTTAAAATCCAATTAACAACTGATCATCCTAAGCTGTCCCTAACAAGCTGTGAGTCTTGGCTGTGAGCTGCGCTGCCCTTGGTGGCAGAGGGTCGACGTCGGCTTCGCTGCTTCCAATAGGCCACGACATCGGCTGATGTCTTGTTGGTCGAATTATTGCAGTCTTCTTGGAATTACATGCATTGGTGGGAGCGGAAGCAGTTGCCAAACAGATTCTTAGAATTCAGCTTGGCAGCTCGGCGCGTGCAGGAAATTATGCAGACGCTGAGCTTGCAGATTGGAACTTGCGTACTGGAGTTCATTATTCTAGATTGCAGCATTTTGGTTGTTAACTCTTCCCCCTCTAATTTATGCTTGTCCTCAAGCGGTCTCTAGAAGTAGGGAATGTTGTTGAACTGAGGTAGCTGATATGGTCCCTCGGTCGAAGATTGATCGCAAGTTGATGGTGCGAGGATCGCTGTGACTTTTGTGTCCATTCGAGGCGTGGGTCCTAATTGCAATGTTATGCTCTTCTGCCTTTGACTATAGGTGTGCAAGCCCAGGATGAGAATCAGAGCAATGCCAAAGAGTGTCAGCAGAGTTATGCTGTTGACCGTTGAATGGGTTTTTATACGCATCAGCTGTCCAGTATTATTTATGTGCAATGCTTCCAGTGCTTCGAGTGATAGGACCTTAAGTCTTTCTTTTTCCTCAGCCGTAAACTGCACAAGAGGAGCTCCAGGGCTCAAGACTGTAGATTCCAAGTTGCTGAACCGCTTGTTGTCGATAATCATCGAGTCGTTTGATAGTTGAACAAGGTAAGTTCCCTCTAGGTGAAGCCGTGTGTTGTTCCAGGTTACGTTTCCATCGTAGTTGTTTAGTAGGATGATTACATCGTCAACTTCTTCTATTTTAGATACGTGGTCGGCATTGCTAAAACTACACAGCGCTTTCTTTCCCTGAACTAACTTTGGAATACAATTTGAATTACTTATGTTAACAATTTTTTTCTTATCGCATATTTTAATATATTCTAATGTTTTACAAGTTTGTGGAATGCCATAGGTGAGATTTTTAAAGACAAAGATTTCTTGAAAATTTAAGTGTATAATTGAATTGTTTTTTACTATGGGCTTTATGATAACGTGTTGGTATTGTGTTTCTTCTAAATTTGGAATCTTAACAATATACAAAAGTGTTGTTTTATTGTGTAAAATTGATACATCGGAAAACTCCATTATTTCTTCCATTGACAGGGGTGGCATGTTATTTCTTTTAAAAATGTTCTCAATTTCAATTAACTCATCTTCATTTAATACAAGTGTGTTAACTATGTTTAGTCGTGCCCACTGAATGGCGTATCTAATGTTAATAATTTCTTCTTTTAGAAGTCTAATCTGATTGTGCAAACTGATAGCTATCTCAATACTAACTGAACTGCTTTTATGAATAGAATTTGTGAGCGCGTTGGATACTGAAGTGAGTTTATTTATTCTTTCTTCTAACTGTTTGTTAATAATGACCTGTTGGTTATTGTTGTCAATAAGTTTATTCAAGTTCTGCTCTATCATAACCAGATCATCGTGATCTGGACTACCCGCTATGTACTTCCAACCTGACCCTAGCCAATTTAAAGACCTAGTTTTCCGAGTTTTGGGAAAGGCTGTAAGTGTTTGGAAAGTGTGAATAGTTGTATTTATCTCATGGTGAAGGGTAGCGTATAATGGACTGCGTTTAAGGCTTTTTTCCGTATGTTCATGTAAAATTTCTAAAGCGGTTTGGATTTGGTCGAGGTTAATGAGGTGTATTAGTTTGGTCGTTGAAGTTTGTAATTTTCCGATCCCTTTGTTTATTGTCAGTATCTGTGCGTTCGTGTATTTCGTAAGGTTCATCGTTCCACCAACATCGTTCGTAATCCATAGTAATATTCTGAAAAATTTTAAATTTTGATATGGCTTTTATGTACTGTTTTTCCCGATTCTGTTATTACTGTTGTGTGCTTATTTTCTTTAACTGTTTCTTTCCTATATCTTGGGGAAAGCTTGGAACCTAATCTAGTGTTTATTCTTACAAATATTTCTTCTCCAGGCTGATAATTACGTATTTCGTTTTTGTTTTTATTATGGTTTGTTCGGTCCGTTTTCTGTTTATTTTTAAGTCGTTCAATGTTATCTTATCTGGCCGTTTCGTATTGGTCCGGGTCTGTTGTCACTCTCCTGCCGAAGAATACTTCTAGTGGTCGTTTCTTTGTAACGGAATGAAAACTATAATTGTACTCGTAAACTGCCCTTTCTAAAAGTTCCTTGAAATTCCTCTCTGTGCCTTCTTTCTTGAGGCATCTCATTATTTCTGAGAGTGTTGAGTGGAAGCGTTCTATCTGACCGTTAACGGTACTTTTGTATGGAGGGGCAGTATAAACTTCTATCTGTAGCTGTTCCAGCATGAACTTAATTGATTGGGAATTGAAAGCTTTCTCATTGTCCATAACAATATGTTTAGGGACTCCGAAATAGAATATAATATCACGTAAAGGGGTTCTGATGTCCTCTATCGCTTTTGAATTTATAATTCGTGCCTGCGCTAATTTAGAAAACTTGTCTATTGCAGTGAGTACTAACTGTCGTTCGGTAGAGTAGATGTCAATGTGCAATATGTGACCGGGGTATTCTGGAGTAGGAGTTTCTTGAAGTTCCGGATTAGGGGGTGTCTGTCATATTTCGCCTCTTTGCAAACTTTACATTGCTTGACTAAATGTATAATTTTTTGCTTCATTTTTGGGAAATAATGTGTTTCTGCTAGTTGCTTCTGATTTTCCAGAGCGTTTGGATGTGCTCTCCTATGTATTTGAAGAATTCTTTCTTCCTGTTCAGTTTCGTCTGTCAAGTCTTCTACCCTGGACTGGGTAAATCGAGTTTTGATTCCTTTGAAGTGAGTTCGGTAGATTGTCTGTATTTTTCCCATTATATTTTCAGTCGTGTGAATACCGTTAATTACGGAAGGGTTGAGATATTTTTTTTAAGTCTGTTATTATGTCGTCTGTAGTGTAGTTGAGTCGGTATATTTCATGTCTATGGAAGGTAGGAAAAGGGATGCTGAACTTGTAGTCGTATTTATCTGATTTGTAAAAGAATACTTGATTTTTGAAAACATTTATTGGGGCTTCGACACTGACGATTAAGTCATGGCTAGAACTTTCGGCGCTATGTTGTGTAGAGGCAACGGAGTAAACTTGCTCTAAAGGTATTCTTGAGAGCGCGTCTGCAACAACATTTTCTTTTCCCGGTTTATACAATATTTCGTAATCATACTCCTCTAGATATGCCTTCCATCTCTTAATTCTGGCATTACCATTCCAGCTACTCAGAGAATGTGTTAGAGGTTGATGATCTGTAAAGATCTTAACCTTTGCTTTACCGTACAGGTAATTTTTGAGGGCCTTGAGTGCCCAAATTATGGCTAGCATCTCTTTCTCGTTAGCCGCATAATTCTCTTCGGCTTTGGAAAGTGTTCTAGAGAGAAATGATATAGGGTGGTTGTCTTGCGATAGAACTGCTCCGATCGCGAAATTTGAAGCATCAGTAGTTAAATGGAACTCCTTCTTGAAATCTGGGTAACGGAGAATTATTTCTTTTGAAACTAGATTACTTTTCAGCTTCTTAAAAGAGTCTAGAGCTTCATTATTTAATGAAATTAATTTTTTGATGACATTCTTTTTGGACACATGTCCATCTTCTTCTCTTAAAAAGTGAAGTTAGAGGCTTTGCCAATTTGGCATAATTTTGTATAAATCTTCTATAGTAGCCGGAAAGCCCAAGGAAGGATCTTAGATCCCTCAAAGTTTTAGGGCAGGGATAATTTGCTATCGCTGCTACCTTGTTCGGATTAGTTTCTATTCCCCTATCGGAAACAACAAATCCAAGGAATTCGACTTTATTTTTCATGAACTGACATTTGTCCAACTGTCATTTCATGTTAGCGTTCTGTAAAGTTTGAAAAATTTTAGCCAAGTTCTCAATATGTGTATCATCATGTTTGCTAAATATGATGATATCGTCTATGTAAATAAAACATATTTTCCCAATATGTTCTCGAAGTATGTCATCTAATGCACGTTGGAAAATTGAGGGCGCATTCTTTAGACCAAATGGGAGTCGTGTAAACTCATACTTTCCGTTGTTTACGGAGAAGGCGGTCTTTTCTATGTCATTATTTTTCAAAGATATTTGGTGGAAACCACTTTTCAGATCTAAAACAGAGAATACTTTATTGTCTCCTAATTGTGTAAGTACTTCATTTATCTCGGGAATAGGGTATTTATCTGCAATGGTTATTTTATTAAGTTTACGATAGTCAATAACCATGCGATATTTTTTTTCGCGTGAAGCGTCTGCCTTTTTAGGTAGAATCCACACTGGTGAATTATACGGGGACCTAGAAGGTCGAATTATACCATCCTCTAAAAGTTCTTTTATCTGTTTGTTTACTTCATCTTTCAGTGTCATTGGATACTGATAGAATTTCGAGTAAACTGGAGTATCGGACGAGGTTCGGATCGTTGCCTTCACATTTGTTGTGTAGGTCAGTTTCTGGTTTGGATCTGCGAACAAGTCTGGAAATGACTTGAGTAATTCGCTTAGCTTGGCTTTTTGTGTGTCGGACAAGTGGGATGTTCTCGGAATAATTGTGTTAACTGCTTCGAATGTTTTTTCTTTGATGGGGATCTTGATACCGTTTTTTAATATCATAATATTTTTGCTGATTTTTATTTCTGCCCCTAATTCTTTCAAACTATCGTTGCCCAAAATGGCATCGAAAGATTTCAATGTGGGCAACAGGAAAAATTTTACTTTAACGTCTGGAATATTGAAAAAGGTTCGCTTCTTTATGGTGCGTAACTATAGTGCTGCCGCCTACTGAGACAGCATTGAAATGTGCTTTGTTTTTAATAGGGTTATTAACGAATTTAGGTTGGATGTAGTTTCTGTTCGAACCGGTGTCTATAAGTATTCTAATAGATTTGCCATTCCTCATCTTGCATACGAAATATGGAAGAGAGGAATTCTTTATTCTAAAAAATTCAATGCTGCGTCATCGTAGTAATCGTACGAGTTATTGTCAGCGTCGGCTTCGTCTATCTGGTCTACGTAATCGTCCAGGTTGTCGTCAAGATTGTTGTAGTCCTCGTACTCTGCCATAGCTTGTTCATAGTCCGTCATTGTCAATGGAGTCTGAGTGGGTCGTGTTTTATTTTCTTCCGTTGTGGTCTGTATATTAAAGTTTCTTTGTCGCTTCATCCCATCTGGTATTGGACCAGGTGGTCTTTTACCTGGTTCGAAGCGAGATCTGTTCATGTAATTTACCATTCTGGTCTGAACACTGGGATCCACATCCATAGGTTCTGGACGAGGCAGTGGTTTTGGGGCCTGTGGCCTAGTTGGCGCTGACAGTTGTGGCGGGAGTTGCCTATTCTGAAAAGGTCGAGGTGCAGCTGCTGGCTGTGCAAGCTGGTAACCGAAATTGTTTGAATTTTGTCGTGGTAAAGTAGTCGGTGGTTGTTGTCCGATTTGGTAATATTGAGTTCTTGGAGGTGGAATTGGTGGTTGTCTATTTATGAACGAAGTGCTGCGAGGAGCAGGTGAAGGTTTTGCATTTGCAGTCTGATTCCTAAACTGTCTTGTCTGTCCCATATTTGTAGCATGTCTTGCCCTGAAGTTCTGGTTTTCTAACTTGAGGCAAAGGTGTAATGCTGATGGTAAGTCTACTGGTTCTTTGATTCCCAGTAGGCGAGGCAAGTCGCCTTGTAATCCTCGTACGAAGGTGTCTAGAGCTTTGTCTCTGTACATCTTCGTCATTAACAATTCTGCTTCTCTTCCTAACCCCATACAACCGATCTTGTTTAGGATTTGTGATAGGTGTTTATAAACCGTTTGATGGAATTCTTCCACTGATTGGTTAGCACCCTGTATAAGCATCGTCATTTGATATTCTAATGTGTTAATGTCGCGTTTGTCCGCGTAATGAAGAGTCAGACACTTTGAAATCGCTAACCAGTTCAATGGGGTACCAATTGTAAGATTTAGGTGCCATGTCAGCGTGTCCTACAATCTTATTACGTATGGTATGTAAGATACCATAGTATTTTGGGGTACCCTGGTAAGCACTGTACGCTTCTAAGATACGATCTACGCCCTTCTTCCATGAGCTGAACTCTGAAGGGTCACCTGAAAAGTCTCGGATAGTTTTTACTATATCCGGCAGTCTGTCTAAGTCTCCTAAGTTCCCTGCATGTTCTGGGGCAATTACCTGGTCTGTTACGTTCGCAAATTCTTCTGAAGAATTGTGACGTCTCAACAAACCTGGCAATTGCTGTGCTAGGATTTCACTCACTGTTGCTGCTAATGCAGCTCTGTCTATGTTTTCGACCATATTTCTATTAAGTTCTTGTTCTTCTTGTCGTCTAATTCTTTGTCTACAAGCTTCTGCACTTAGTATTGAGGGCCTGATCAGATTGTTCACGTTAGCCATGAAACGCTTAGCGCATCTGAATTAAGAATGGGTCGAGTTTTAGGTAAGTCAAGGGAGCAAATGATGGAGCTTATTATGTTTGAAGGGAGTTAGTAAGATGTGTTTTCTTAAAGATAATTCGTTTTGTGTGTGTGTGTGTTTGAGTTTGTTGCTTGTTTGTTTTATAACCAGAGGCTGGTTTTTTCCTTTTACTTTAGAGGGTCCCTTGGGAATCGTAAAGTTGGAATCAGTTATATCACTTTTTGTGATCTTTTTTGTTTGATTTATCGTTTTACGGTTCTTTATATAAGTATCCGTGTTTGCTTAAGAGTCTATTTGTGTTTTTAGTTTAGTGTTAGTTTTCTTGGTAATGGTTTTGTGTAATCTTACAGTACTATGGGTAATTTAATTGATGTGGCTCCTCCCTCCGACGATCCGGATTTCATCCTGTTTGTCCAACGACTACTGGGGATCCTGCGATGCGTACAGGGTTGAGGGGTGGTCTGTGGCCCTGCCTTCAGTCCTTGGAGTCCACCGATGGGCAAATGAACAAGTTAAGTTCGATTTGCCGGAGTCGATTTGAACGAACGAAAAAATTTCTTTTTCCGGAGTTGCACGTTCACTTCACTCGCGTTTTAGAACCGGTTGCGGCAAATGTAATTGCCAGCCGCGAACTTACAAGACGTTTTGCTGTTTCGTACGCGTACCGGTCCCTGCTCGGGCGCCAGTTAATTACTTGCAAGTTTGCAAAGTAAACCAGTAAGAAAAGCAACAGTCGCGCAACACGCGACAGTGGGATACCCTTCGACCTAGTATGTTCCCGTGTAGTTTAATTTCTTAAATTCATACACATATGCATATGCACATGCTTTGAAATTAATCCCGACAGATGGCGCTCGTGCTACGCGCTCGCCCGCCTCCCTTGTTAGCTGACGCACTTGGTTTTATGCTCATACTTTCTTAAATAACTTTTGTGTTTATTGTCCGATCGGACTGAAATTTGGAGACTACGTAGATATTTTATTAAGCTTAGTATATGTAAAGTCAGAAAGTTCTATCTTTTAAACAGCGCTTAAAAATTGAGTTCAAAAATTAAATTATTGATTTGTGGGGGCGGTGGGCGTGGCACTTAACATTTGAAATAAACTTGATCTGCTTGATCCACACAGGAGTCTTCCTGCCAAATTTGGTAACTCTAGCTTTTATAATAGCTGAGATCTGTGCGTTCATACAGACGGACAGACGGACAGACAGACAGACATGGCTCAATCGACTCGGCTTGTGATCCTGAGCAAGAATATATATACTTTATGGGGTCTCCGACGCCTCCTTCTGCCTGTTACATACATTTTCATTTTGCACAAAGTTAGTATACCCTTTTTGACCATTTTCAATGGTCGAAGGGTATAAAAATATAAGATTTTAATGTTCAATTAAGAACAATGACTTTATTACTTAAAATCCAATTTACAACTGATCATCCTAAGCTGTCCCTAACAAGCTGTGAGTCTTGGCTGTGAGCTGCGCTGCCCTTGGAGGCAGAGGGTCGACGTCGGCTTCGCTGCTTCCAATAGGCCACGACATCGGCTGATGTCTTGTTGGTCGAATTATTGCAGTCTTCTTGGAATTACATGCATTGGTGGGAGCGGAAGCAGTTGCCAAACAGATTCTTAGAATTCAGCTTGGCAGCTCGGCGCGTGCAGGAAATTATGCAGACGCTGAGCTTGCAGATTGGAACTTGCGTACTGGAGTTCATTATTCTAGATTGCAGCATTTTGGTTGTTAACTTACATACATGTGGATATGCAGACATGTACATATGTATGGGCGTCCTACTCGCACATTCATAACTTTATAAGGGTTTATGATCTCTGTTATTTTCTAGCATTGTAATTGCAAAATATTGAGAGCAAAACAAAATAGGAAACATCCAATTGGAATCGTACTGAACTTGCAAAGTCATAACAGACAACATACGGAAAGAGTGACTGCATTGAAGAACGTATTAGTTCGCATTTTTTTGATGCGTGCTAAATAATATAAAAGTAATTAACTTTATTTATAAATAATTAATATTATTTATAGCTATTATAATTTGATTGTCTTTCATATGAAAACAAAGTAATGAACATTTTTTTTATTTTTATTGAAATTTAGTTAAATAATTTAATTTGTTTGACTGCAACTTTTCTTTTAGTTTATTAGAATAAAATAAATAAATAAAAGACGAAATTAATAAACGAAAATTCGCACCCGCCTCAACCGGGAGTTAAACACACGCACTCTCTCGCAGCCGTCCGCCTCTCTAACCACTCTGCCATTGACACACTCCTTGGCCCATCGGCAAAGCTGCATTGTGAATCAATTCTGCTACCATACAATGCAAATAAAAAGTTTAATCAAATGCTGTGTGTCTGAAGCTAGATTTGAACTTCGGTATGCTTGCGTAAATTAGGTATGCTTAAATATTGTTGGAGCTCTTCAATGTTAAAATAAGTAGTTAAGTAGTAGTTAAGAGAACACAAGAAGTGTCATTAAAGAAATCTCTCTTTTGCTTTGAATCGATCGGTAATTGCCGACGGCAAAATTTGAGAGTGCGTGGCCAAGTTGTGGTCACCGCTCTAGTAGTATGTAAATAGTTCGATCTCGCTAAGAAAGCAGCAAAGGTGTGCCACCAGCATCAATAAAAATTGTTTAATTATCGAAACCACCGCGTCTCAATTTTTCTTTGTTTAATTGTCGATTCTCTAAAAACGCTTAGAGATTTTTCATTGGCGCCCGAGCAGGGACTTCGGTGTGTTTAATAAACAATTTAAATTGTTGATAATTATTGTGTGCTGGTTGGCTATTGCTTGCGCGTTCGTGTGTGGGTTAAATTAAAAAAAGACATTTAATTTGTTATTGTGCCATCCTGCCAAGCCGTTTTTGTTGTCGCCGCTGGAACCAACTGCCAAGCCGTTTTTGTTGTCGCCGCTGGACCTAATGGAAAATAGCCGTCGTTCCTTGTCTATTGATTCCCTAGACAGTCTCCAGGTATTAGTGTCAAAAATTGAGCTTACAGTTTACTGTATTGTCGCTTGTTCAACATAAAATTATAAAAATTAGTGAACAGCTCAATTCCTGGCACTTACTTAAATAACCTTTGCATGCAAAATATATAAGATAGTATGTACATATGTATGTATGTTAATACTTTAATGCCATATGTAGTATTATTTCGCGCCTACCTCACAAAAATAACCGCCAAATATTATATACAATAGAACAAAACAGTTCTGAGTTATACACATACACACATATATTGGCTCTTATATATACTAGCAAGTAAAATTCGATTGCATGATCTTGATATAAACATAGATAAACAAACAAAACGGCAATATTTATTTACATTTTCTATTTAAATATAAAACTTCTGGTGGTCAAATTGTCATTAACTGTGGGTGTCATTGTGCCAACGCAAAATTATTGCGGTCTTTTTGCAAATTCGCTTTTGCTACATATGCATATACATATTTACATATAACCCCGAATTTTATAACATCCGTTAATACATAAAGTTATAAGCATATACATATTTGCGTTTGCACATACACACCTACATACATATTTCCTTTCGTCGTTGCGTCCGTTGAACTCGGACCGTTTCTTTGCGTGCGCTTTGAATCTTGCGTCTTCTCTTTCACTTGCATTCGGCGCCGCTAGCATTTGGCGACGCTTGCCTTTTGTCACCCCGCACCCCGCATATTCTATTGCTGTCTACAAACGTAGCGTAGAAAACGTTTGATTTGATCTTCGTTTTCTCTTGTTTCTCTTTTCGTTTGTTTGATACACACACCACTTAGAGTGCGTGTGCATATATTCTCTTGTTGCATTGCATACCCCGCACCCCGCATTTTACATTGCTGCCTACAAACATAGTTACAGCAAAAGTTTAGCCTGCTTTATTTCGGATCGCTTGTTAGATTTACATAGTCAGCTGGTGCGATGGTAGCTCACAAAGTTTGTGACATTCCTTTTGAATTTTATAAGTGTTTTCTTTATTCAACATGTCTGAGTCCGAAAATACAAGTGAAAAGCCACAAATCAGCAAGACAAGTGCAAAATTACAAATGTGCTTGCAAAGATTTGACAAGGTCAGTGCTGATATTGCTCGTATGCAAACAGCAATTAAAGCAAAGACCATTTCGTCTGATAAAACAGAGTTAGCGTGCCGATTAGAGCTTTTAGAAGGTTATATACAAAAGGCAATGGATCTACAGACTGATATGGATAATTTAAGCCCTCTTAATGATTCTAGAAGGCCATTAGAGGACTTGTGTGTCGTCACAAGAGCCTTGTATATTAACGCATCCAAGTCGACTTCAGGGCCAAGACCTGAGCATGATTGCTCCATAGCTTCGAGCCAACGATCTCAGTTGCCGAAAATGCGTTTGCCAAAATTTAGTGGCAAACATTCGGAGTACAAAAATTTTATGTGCCTGTTTGAAAGTTTAGTCGATGACGACAATTCCTTGTCAAACGTCGAGAAGTTCAATCATCTAGTTTCTTGTTTGGCAGATGAAGCATTAGGGGTAGTTAAGCCCTACCAATTAACGGGTTGTAACTACCCAAAGGCCCTCGCTAGTCTCAAAGCAGTGTATGATAACAAATGTCTTATATTCTTTGATACAGTTTCACAATTGTTTGATATACCTAGCATGACAAAACCATCTGCATCGAGTTTAAGATCGATCATAGATACGGTGTCTGCTATTTATTCTTCGTTGTCGTCGTTAGGAAACGACAAAGACATTGCTAATGCAATGATAATTTACATGGTCATGGCAAAGGTAGACCATGTTACCAAATCTCGTTTTGAAGAGCAGCTTGACTATGATATGCTGCCATCTTGGGAAGATTGTGCTAGACAATTGAATAAAAGATATCAGTATCTGTCAGCAGAAGAGTCAACTCGGGACAAAACAAGATCGCGAGTTAACGCTAAGAAGCCCCATCAGTCTAAATCGTCCTTTGCTTGTGCTGATGGAGGGCGTTCATCATCGTCTGTGTGCGTCTTTTGCAAGTCAGAAACGCACAATCTTGATACGTGTCCACGTGTCCTGCTATATCAGTTATGCAACGTTTTGAATTCGTCAAAACACAAAAGTTGTGCCTAAATTGTTTGATTGTGGGTCATATGGTGTCAAAATGTAAGGCATCAAAATGTCGAATTTGTTCGAAGCCTCACCATGCGTTGCTTCACAGGTATACTACTCCTGCTCAAGGTGAGGTATCCAGTATTCAAGCGACTATGTCAGATTCGTATTCAGGGCATGTATCAAACAATGAACAAATTGTTCTCGCCACAGCTGTCGTTAATGTTAAAGATAGATTTGGTCAGTTGCATCCTGCACGGGCCTTACTTGATAGAGAGCATGGCCCAGATGTTACGGCTCAAGCGGGAGCCAACATCTTTAGCTATCTCGATGGTTGGCGGTGCAACAATAGATAGCAAAAATAAGATATGTGTCTCTGTTCAGTCGCGCATAAACTCTCACAATTTTTCGGCTGAATTTTGGGTATTGAAATCCATTTCGACAACACAGCCTGGACATTCCATGGGTATTTCAAATTGGAAAATACCCAAAAAATATAAAACTGGCAGACCCAGAATTCAATAGACCAGCTAAGGTGGACATTCTTTTGGGAGCAGAATTGTTCTACGAATTATTGTGCGTTGGGGAAATAAAATTAGGTTCTGAACTTCCTATAATGCAAAAAACGCTGCTATGATGGATATTAGCAGGCAAATGTAATGGACAAGTGCCTAGGCATCAGTTCAGTGGGTGTTTAATGGCCCAAACTAATTGTTCTCTCGATTCGTTAGTTAACCGTTTCTGGGAATTGGATCAATCTCCATTCGAATCGAAGGCTGTTCGCCAAACAGCTGAACAACAGGCTTGTGAACTGTTTTTCGAGAAAACTGTAAAGCAGTTATCTTCTGGTCGTTTCCAAGTGGATCTCCCTTTGAAGACCGATCCAAAGGTTCTTGGCCTGTCCTTTCAAACTGCTGAAAGGCGTTTTTTGCAACTTGAGCGTAAAATATCAAAGGATGCAGTTCTTAAAACTATAAAACATGACTTCATGAAAGAGTATTTAGAATTGGGACACATGTCCATTTTGAAGTCAACTCCTCTAGAACAGCATTATTATATTCCTCATCAATGCGTTCTTAGGCCTGAAAGTTCCTCCACCAAGCTTCGTGTAGTTTTCGACGCTTCTAGTAAGACGTCAACAGCTGTTTCACTCAACGAAACACTGATGGTGGGGCCGACAATTCAGAGGGAGCTATATTCAATCCTGATTAATTTTCGGTTGAATAAGTATGCCGTAACTGCTGACATTTCAAAAATGTATAGGCAGATAAATGTCTCTGAAAAAGACAGAAATTTGCAACTTATTCTGTGGAGAGAAAATACTTCACAAAATATTCAGGCATACCGACTTAATACAGTCACATACGGTACAGCTTCTGCACCTTTTCTGGCGATACGCTGCTTGTTTAAGCTAGCCAACATGCACGCACAATCACATCCTATTGGATCAGATATGATTAAGAAGTGCTTTTATGTTGATGATATGTTGGCAGGGGCAGATAGTATACAAGAACTTAACACTATTTGCAACGAAGTTAGCTATAGAATCAGGGGTAGACCATCGGTAAAAATGTATGTTGTTTTTATGAACGTTTTTAAAAGGTTCATCGGGAGACGCGGATTACCGAAGTCGATATTCAGCGACAACGCAACGAATTTCGTTGGAGCGAGCAACGTGCTGAGGGAGCTGCAGACGGCGTTCCACAACCACGAGGAGAGGCTGGTGAACTTCGCAGCGGAGAGAGGAGTACAGTGGAGGTTCATTCCCCCCGCGCCACGCACTTCGGAGGACTGTGGGAAGCCGCAGTGAAGTCTGCCAAGCACAGGCTTCTGCGAGGAGCGAGCAACGCCAACCTGCTCAACTCCAGGCCGTTGCTCGTCGACAGCAGCGATCCCAGCGATGGAGAGGTGCTGACGCCAGGCCATCTATTCATCGGTCAGCCTTTGTTGGCGCTGCCGTGCGAATCCGATCCAGACGAGAGCAGCAAGACACGAGGACGAGGATATTTGAGGCTGTGGCAGCAGTTGTCGGCGCTCAAACTGCACTTTTGGCGCAAGTGGTCCAAGGACTACCTGCTCAGCCTCCAGCAGGTGAGGACAACCTCGAGGAAGGGGCGGTCGTGCTAGTGCACGACGACAACGCACCCCCGCAACGATGGACCATCGGGCGCGTAACGCGCATAGTCCCAGGGGTCGTAAGTAAGGTTCGTGGTCGTGGTAAGGTTCGGGTAGTGGGCCTAAAAACACTAGCAGGCGCAATTAGGCGGCCTATTCACAAGCTGGCCTTGCTCCCGACTGGTTAAAGACCGGAGCTCTTCAACGGGGCCGGAATGTTGGAGCTCTTCAATGTTAAAATAAGTAGTTAAGTAGTAGTTAAGAGAACACAAGAAGTGTCATTAAAGAAATCTCTCTTTTGCTTTGAATCGATCGGCAATTGCCGACGGCAAAATTTGAGAGTGCGTGGCCAAGTTTTGGTCACCGCTCTAGTAGTATGTAAATAGTTCGATCTCGCTAAGAAAGCAGCAAAGGTGTGCCACCAGTATCAATAAAAATTGTTTAATTATCGAAACCACAGCGTCTCAATTTTTCTTTGTTTAATTGTCGATTCTCTAAAAACGCTTAGAGATTTTTCAAATATATATGTATATTCAAAGTGAGTTTAATTCGTAGCATATCTCACTTATTTATAGTCCGATTTAAATGAAATTTCCACATAACGCCCGTGGCAAGGTATTTGTCATTTAAGATATACAACTTTGGTTGTTGAGTTAATATTGTAGTTAGGCAAGGTATTTGTCATTTAAGATATACAACTTTGGTTGTTGAGTTAATATTGTAGTTAGGCCATGGATTTTAAAAAAATTCATGGTCTATTGTGTTTCTCGGAACGGAAATGTGCGTAACAGGCAGAAGGAGGCATCTCCGACCCCATTAACTATATATATTCTGAATCAGTATCAGTAGCCGAGTCGATTAAGCCATGTCTGTCTGTCCGTCTGACCGTCTGTCCGTCTGTCTGTCTGTATGAACACCTGGATCTCAGAAACTATAAGAGCTAGAGTCATCAAATTTTGTGACAACATACATATATATTGCAGTGTCTCAAAGTTTTTTTTTAAAATTTTGACACGCCCGTTCCCGCCTCTGTAAATCAGTAATAACTATTTAAAAACTACAATATTAGCTCAACAACCAAAGTTGTACATCTCATATGACACGTATCTTGCCAGGGGCGTTATGTGAAAATTGAATTTAAATCGGACTATAAACAAGTGAGATATGATACGGATTAAACTCACTTTGAACATATATACTTAAGCAGACCTACGTGTAATTTACGCAAGCATACCGAAGTTCAAATCTTGCGTCAGACACACAGCATTTTATTAAACTTTTTATTTGCATTGCATTGTAACAGAATTGGTTCACAATGCAGCTTTGGCGATAGACCAAGCAGTTAGGCCATGGCCGAGTGGTTAGAGTGGCGAACGGCTGCGGGAGACCGCGTGTGTTCAACTCCAAGTTGAGGCGGGTGCGCTGACTTATTTTTATTTATTTTATTCTAATAAACTAAAAGAATAATTACAGTCAAACAAATTAAATTCTTTTATTTTGTCTGTTATGACTTTGCAAGTTCAGTCAGATTGCAATTGGATGTTTCCTATTTTGTTTTGCTCTCAATCTTTTGCAATTAGAATACTAGAAAATAACAGATATCATAAGCCCTTGTAAAATTATGAATGTGCGAGTGGGACGCCCATACATACATGTCTGCATATCCACATGTATGTATTGGCGTTCCACTTCAACATACATTATTGCACGATTGTATATACATAAATATGTACAATTAGTTTTGCAGTTGCTGTTGTGTACCGACGAAAGAAAACTAAGTTCTAATTACATATATTGCGTAACTAAAACTTAAAAACCGCCGCCGCCCCTTATTAATGTTTTTGAACTTTTAATTTATTTAAAAAAAAATTATGAAATACAAAAATAATTTCACATGTTTTCTCGAACACAATCAATATCATTGGGCTTAGAGTCCGGGACATACTCCACTCAGCCACTGAACATCTCTCGCAGCCGTCGAAAATGGTGAGACATTAGACAAAACCGCCAAAAAAATCAAAAAGAAGCACATGTAATGAAATTTGGTACGCTATAGAAATGCATATGTTACATTGCACCTATTGCCTACAGTATACTTTGATAATCCATGGCCTTATACAGTCAGCTCCTGACTGTAGCGTTTGTATTTTTTTTTTAAAATAGTTATTACTGATTTATAGAGGTGGGAAGGGGCGTGTCAAAAGTTTAAAAAAACTTTGAGACACTGCAATATATACGTATGTTGTCACAAAATTTTATGACTCTAGCTCTTACAGTTTCTGAGATCCACGTGTTCATACAGACAGACATACAGACAGACAGACAGACGGACAGACAGACATGGCTCAATCGACTCGGCTACTGATACAGATTCAGAATATATATAGTTTATGGGGTCGGAGTCGATTGAGCCATGCCTGTCTGTCCGTCTGTCCTCGAACACCGCTCAATATCATTGGCCTTAGAGTCCGGGACATAGTCCACTCAGCCACTCAACTTCTCTCGTAGTCGTCGAAAATGGTGAGACATTAGACCAAACGACAAGACGCAATATGCATTCTAAGTTCGTGCCAAAAAAATCATGAAGAAGCACATATAATGAAATTTGTTACGCGCTAGAAATGCATACCTATACTTATTGCCTACGGTATACTATGATAATCTATGGCCTTATACAGTCAGCTCCCTGACTGTAGCGTTTGTATTTTTTTGATACGCGCTAAATAATATAAAAATACTTAACTTTATTTATAAATGATTAATATTATTTATAGCTATTGTTCGCGGCAGATCACTGCTTTATCTAAGCTCAAGGTTGCCACACGAATAGAATCAGCTGTTAAAATCTATGTTCAATGGAACTGTTAAGTCTTATGTTAACTACCTGTTAAATCTCATGTTAGCAGCTGTTAAGTCTAACTAAAAACACTTGTAAAACAGTCTCTTCTCGCATCACATGTAAAAAATTCAGCGGCACAATAAATTATAATATTAAACCCTTGCTTTTAATTCCAATAGAAGTAAGGCGGTTGCACAAATCAGTGTACCCGTAAACATTGGTGACCCCGACGTGATCTTATTATTCGTAATTCATTCGCGCAATCGTCGCATTTTATTTTATTTCGGTTTCGCACGCTTACATATGTACCTACAAACATTTTCGATCTCGCTTTCGCACGCGTATATATGTACATACGTCGTTCTGCAACTTTTGAGTTCGCGCCATACATTTGTTACTCCGCAGAATATTGTCGATTAATATTCTTATTTCTAAGCTGTTCTAATAGAAATATTATTACACACTCTCGCAAGCAAATTTGGACCTCAATAAGTGAACTTTCGATCTCGCTTTCGTCCGCGTACATACGTACATACACACAAACATTTTTCGGTATCGCATACATTCATACATTAGTGCATACGTTTTTTGCAACTTTTGAGTTCGCGCCATACATTTGTTATTCCGCAGAATATTGTCGATTAATATTCTCATCTCTAAGCTGTCTTTATAGAAATATTATTACACACTCTCGCAAACAAATTTGGCCCTCAACAAGTAAACTTTGCGCACACATACATCGCCCTATCACCTACATACTTCCAAAAGTGGCTATACATAGTGCAAGTGCATTTAACCGTTTCAACTGTTATTATATACAAAGAACATTAGCTGTTTTTATCTCCTTCGTTTTCTTACGGTTTCGTGGTGACAAAATACATTTTTTCGCGCGTTTTAGTTCGTTACAGTGAACACCAACTACAATGGCTGAACCAAATCTTAGTGACTTTTAGCGCGAAAAATGCTTTCAAATAAAACGTCAACTAACTGGGAAAATTGGGGGAAGGTACACAAGGTAAAGCTACTGACTGCGTTCAACTTGGTGGACGCCAGTGTGATCCTTGTCCCTGCTTTCTTCAAGTTGACCTCCACGCGGTTTTTCCTGGATTGTAACTTAGCAACCGCTGAGTTATAAACCAAAGTGCACGGCGGGATCCTAATCCTTAAATTAGGTTTTGGCGTAGGACTTGATATCCACCCAAGGAAAACATCACATCAGTGAAGAATGTAAGAGGAGCCTCGGATAGATACCCGAAAAACGTTGACGACCACGGAAAATTCAAAAAGGACAATGATCTGAGAGTATGCACTTGGAATGTACGCACATTGTACAGGCCTGGTGCCACTCAACAACTAGTGGATACTCTCAGCAATTTGAAGGCTGACATTACAGCTATCCAGGAAATGCGATGGAACGGAAAGGGATGCTTAAAAAAAGGAATTGTGACATATACTACAGCTGTCATACAGATAGGCGCGAGTTTGGTTGTGGATTCGTCGTAGGAGCCAGGCTACGGCACCGAGTCTCACAGTTTACACCTGTAAACGAGAGACTTGCGACGATCCGAGTAGCTGCCAGATTCTTTAACATCAGCCTTATCTGTGCACACGCACCAACGGAGGAGAAGGACGACGCCGTCAAGGATGCTTTCTATACAGAACTCGACCAAGTGTATAGCCGCTGCCCGTCACATGACATTAAGATCCTCCTCGGAGATTTTAATGCCAAAATCGGACGGGAAAGCATCTTTGGAGCAACCGTTGGACAGCATAGTCTACATGAGTCTACCTCGGCAAACGGGCTTAGACTTATAGGTTTTGCTGCTGCGCACAATATGATCGTTAGCAGTACAAGGTTCCGTCATCTCAACATCCACAAAGCAACCTGGCTGTCACCTGATCGTCTGACTTGCAACCAGATTGATCATGTTGTGATCGATGCAAGACATGCGTCTAGCATACTTGATGTGATATCGTGCCGGGGTCCTAACATCGACTCTGACCACTACCTTGTCGCAGCCAAGGTTCGCGCACGGTTGTGTGTCGCGAAAATCTCACGTCAAGGTATGCCAAGAAAGCTTGACATCGAAAAGCTGCAGTCACAACAGCACAGGGATGCCTTCTCCGCTCAACTCTCAGGCCGACTTGGCCAGCACCCTCCAACGCCTATAAATACGTCAGATATGTGGACGTGCATATCTACCGCCATTAATGCTTCTGCTGTGGAAATCCTTGGATTCCAACGTCCCCCAAAACGGAATTCATGGTATGATCAGGAGTGTCGGGAAGCGACTGCTGCAAAGAACGCTGCATACAGGCGGACGCTGCAAGCAGGAGCCACACGAGCAGTGGTGGATATTTATAGGACGCGGAGGAGAAATGAGAAGCACCTTTTCAGGAGAAAGAAGCAGGAGATGGAAAGGCTTGAGTGTGAGAAGTTGGAGAATAGCAGGAGCAGGAATGATGCCCGCGACTTTTACCGGAGGGTCAAACGCATGACTCAAGGGTATAAGTCTGGATCGCTTGCCTGCAGGAGGGATGATGGAAATCTTGTCACAGATGCAGAGACAGTACTGAGGTTATGGAGGGATCACTTTGAAAGCCTTTTGGCTGGAGACAACCAAGAGCCTGATGAAGAAGATCCACTAACCCCAATCAGAGAGGATGGTGTTGAAGTTCCCATCCCTAGCTATACGGAAGTCGAAGTCGCCATAAAACGACTTAAAAACAATAAAGCCGCGGGAGCGGACGGGCTACCGGCTGAACTGTTTAAGGCTGGAGGCGATGAGTTGGTAAGGAGCATGCACCAGCTCATTTTCAACGTATGGCTAGCGGAAAGCATGCCCAATGATTGGAACCTGAGTATGATCTGCCCCATTCTGAAGAAGGGTGATGCAACACAACGCACCAATTATCGTGGCATCAGTCTTCTTCCCGTCGCATACAAAGTTCTCACGAGCGTAATGTGTGAGCGACTTAAACCATATGCTGAAGCATTGATCGGGCCGTATCAATGCGGCTTTCGCCCTGGTCGGTCCACAGTCGACCAGATCTTCACACTGCGCCAGATCCTGGAGAAAGCGTATGAGAACCAAATCGACACCTACCACCTGTTTGTCGATTTTAAAGCTGCTTTGATAGCCCACGGCGAGGACGCCTGTACGCCACCATGTCTGAGCTTGGTATTCCTGCAAAGCTAGTACGGCTTTGTAGTATGACATTGAGCAACACTATCAGCTCTGTCAAGGTAGGGAAATAACCAGTCCGAAACCTTCAGTACCAGGCGGGGTCTCAGACAAGGTGACTCGCTTGTGTGCTCTTCAACCTGCTAATGGAGAGTGTCATAAGGAAAGCTGGAGTGCATCGAGGGGGCACAATATTGGGACAGAAATGTGTCCAGCTCCTTGGTTACGCTGATGATATTGACATCATTGGTCGTACCAAGCGTGATGTGACGGCGGCTTTTGGAGCTATTGAAAGAGAATCGGCTAGAGTTGGTCTTGCAGTGAATATGGGCAAAACAAAGTTTATGGTGTGCAGTAACCGAGAGACGCGGCGTCTTGACTCTCATCTTACTGCTGGAGACTATGACTTTGAGTCGGTCAAGGACTTTGTCTATCTAGGAACTGCAGTGACCAGCAGCAACGATGTCAGCCTGGAGATCAAGCGGAGGATTACTCTTGCCAACAGAAGTTACTTTGGGCTCAGTAGGCAAATGAACAGCAGAGCCCTCTCTCGAAAGTCGAAGCTAACCCTTTACAAGGCACTCATCATCCCAGTGCTTCTATATGGTGCGGAAGCATGGACGGTGACGCAGTCAGATGCAGCTGCTCTTGGTGTCTTTGAGAGAAAAATCCTTCGCAAGATCTTCGGACCTGTTTGCGTTGGCGGAACCTACCGTATCAGGTGGAACGATGAGCTGTATGAGCTATATGGCGATGTGGACATAGTCAAGCGAATTAATATTCAGCGACTTCGCTGGCTTGGCCACATAGCTCGTATGGAGGGAACGGAGTTGTTCCAGCTCGATCCGTTTTCGATGCGGTAGTTGGCGGACAACGTAGGAGAGGAAGACCACGCGCACGTTGGAGAGATCAGATGGACGCAATTCTTGCGACGCTTGGGATCACCAACTGGCGGTGTCACGCACAGGACAGAGGAGCGTGGAGGCAAATCGTGCATCAGGCTGTACCCCGTTAGGGTGTTTATGCCATATATATATATATAACCTCTATGCACGAGTTCTTCAACTCTGACGAGCAAATTGAGAGTTTTGATGTCCGTGAGAATCGATGCCGTAAACGGGATGCAGGCCGAATTCGTCGATGCTCAGACCGCGCTTGAAAAGCTTGACTTGTCGGAGATAGCATCGAACACGCGCGTTGAATTCGCCGAAATTTATTTTAAGGTTAAAGCAAGGCTCATCCGACAATTGGACGCACTCAAGGCTCGTCACACTGCTCTCAATTCAACGACTAGTATTCCCAGACTCAACGACACTGTGAATCAAACTTGCAGTCGCCGGTCTCGACTACCGGAGATGCAATTGGCAACATTTAATGGAAAATATGAAGATTGGCCCGAGTTCTATGCGATGTTCAACACAGTTGTTGGTAGCAATGAGGATCTGAGCAAGATTTAAAAGCTACAGCACCTGCGTTCTTGTCTGGAAGGTGCCGCAATTGACACCATCAAGTCATTGGAGCCCTCTGAAGCAAACTACGATAAGGCAATATAACTACTTATAAGACGCTTTGATAACAAGTTGCTTCAATTTCAGGGGCACATACGCTCGATCTTTGGGTTGCCAGGTGTTGAAAAAGGATCTGCACAAAGCCTACGTGCGCTCAGCGATAACGTAAACGCTCACCTTCGTGCTCTCGGCACAATTGCAACAAGTGAGCAGATCGCAGATGGCCTACTTATTAACATAATAAGTCGCAAGCTAGACGCAAACACACAGGAAAAATGGCAAGAGGCTCTGGAATCTGAGAAGATCCCGAAGTGGTCAAATATGGCGTCCTTTATCGAGATGTCGAAAACTGGAAAACATGGAAGGCGTTATACTGCAATTAGCCAGCCTACAGGATGCGCACAAGAATAATGGTCGAAATTCACTTGTAGCTTCTAGCAGCATCGCAAACGCGTGCCTTTTATGCGACTCAAAAGATCACTACTTACCTAAATGTCCTAGTTTTGCCAACCTATCTCCCTCTCTCCGCTTTAATGAAGCTAAGCGTATGCATCTATGCTTTAACTGCCTTCGTAAAGGTCATGCCTTACAGCAATGTCGAGCTGGACATTGCAGATACTGCCAGCAGAAGCATCACACCCCTGTTGCATACAGGCCAAATCCCCTCGACTTCAAATGCCTCCAATGCACAGCATGGAACAATTCAGCAGCAGCAAACGCTAATCACAACTGGCTCGAACTGCGCACCTGAGCCCACGGAAAGGCAGTCAACTGATTACGTATTGTTGCCCACCTTGGAGACTCATTCCATCGGGCTTTGAGGCGCTTCAAGTCTCTCGAGTCTAGACTCCAAAGGAATCAACAGCTGAAAGAGCAGTATTCAGCATTTCTTCAGGAATACATCGATCTAGGACACATGTCTTTAGACTCAGCCATCATGATGGACCGCGTTTTTATTTGCCTCACCACTGTGTAGAAAAACCGGACAGCACATCCACAAAGTTGCGCGTAGTTTTTGACGGACCAGCAAAAACTACAACTGGCGAATTCTTAATGATCTTTTGTTTGCTGGCCCAACCATTCAATCCAAGCTTTTTAACATACTGATCAGATTTCGTTTCTTCAAGGTTGCTATGTGTGGAGATATTTCCAAGATGTATCGTTGCGTGCGTATTTCGCCACCAGATCAACACCTGCAATGCATTCTGTAGCGCAAAAATTCCGACGAACCAATAAACGTGTAAACCCTGAATACAGTTACGTACGGAACAAAGCCTGCAGCCTTTCTCGCAATTCGGGCCATGCATCAGCTGACCCTCACGATGAGAACCATCATTTCCGCTTGCCGCAAGGATCGTCCGAAAAGATTTCTACGTGGACGACTTGATCTCAGGTGGTGACTCCATCAAGGAAGCGACGGAAATTCGACAGCAAGTCAAGCAATTGCTCGCCAGAGGACTATTTACAATAAGGAAGTGGTGCACGAATGAGTCTGCCGCTCTTGAGGGTGAAGCCGAAACTGATTGCGAAAAGCTTATGCAGTTTCACGACGGCACAAGTATTGCCAAGGCGCTCGGTTTAGCCTGGGACCCCGCTTCGGACTTCCTGCTTTTTCAATTTCACCGACATTATCCCTAACGGACCAACTACAAAGCGCAGCGTATTATCCACACTTGCAAAATTCTACGACCCATTGGGACTCATCTCTTATCATTACAAGGATGAAAGTGTTCATGCAAGCACTCTGGAAGGAAAACATCGATTGGGATGAGAGCATTCCGCAGCATCTTCATTCAGCGTGGACGGAAATCACATCGCAGTTATCCTTTGTTCACAGCCTTAAGTTTCCACGCTTAATCATGGCACCTGCAGGAAATATGAGATCCACGGTTTCTGGGACGCCAGTATAGCAGCGTATGGAGTATGTATCTACGTGCGATCTGAAATTGATGGAGACTATTCAACGCATTTGCTGTGCTCAAAGTCGAGAGTAGCTCCGTTAAAAACATTAACAATACCTAAACTTGAACTCTCTTCTGCACTAATCCTATCGGAACTCATATCAATCGTCGCAAAAGACATTTCATTCAAATGTGAATATCATTGCTGGACCGATTCAACAATAGCGTTAGCATAGTTACGTGACTCCCCGTCCAACTACAACGTGTTTCTGGCAAACCGGGTAACGCAAATCCAGGACCTAAGGAGAGGCATGACGTGGCATCATGTCACTTCGCAACTGAACCCAGCTGACGTCCTATCGCGAGGATGCACCCCACTTGAGCTAATCAACTACACCTATGGCATTATGGGCCTTCCTTTTTGCATCTTCCCATGTCAAAATGGCCGGAAACGGTAGTACCATCAGTAGAACTTCCAGAGCGACGAAGCAGAGTTCTCATTTCTGCGTCATACAAAGACATCGCAACTGATTGTAAGTTTCACAACTCCTTTGAAAAGCTGGAGCGAATATTTGCGTATGTACATCGATTTGTGAACAGAAACTCTCCAAAACAAAGGGGCTCTATCACACTGCAGGAAATTAAATCGGGTACCCATCTCATGATTCGAAGCATCCAGAAGATTCACTTTGTCGAGGACTACAAAGCACTCAGAGAGAGCAAGTCGCTGCATGGAAGGAGTCCGCTGAAATCTTTGCAACCATTCATGGACTCTATAGGTCTTATGCGAGTTGGAGGAAGACTGCATAACTCATATTTGGAGTATGAGGCCAAGCACCCAATCTTATTGCCCAAACAGCATCCTGTGACGCGGTCAATAATCATGCACTACCATGTTAAATTTCTTCACGCTGGTCCGCAATGCCTACTTGCAAACATAAGGCAACGCTACTGGCCCATAGGAGGGCTAAAAGCCGTCTCTAGTGTTGTCAACAAATGCATTCGTTGCTTTCACGCTCGACCTACCACACTGCAGCAAGTAATGGCTCCACTACCAGCAGCCCGCGTAACACCCAGCCCTACGTTTTATGTAACCGGCATAGATTTTTGTGGGCCCTTCTTCTTCAAATCAGAAGTAAGAAATCGTGCGCCTACAAAATGCTATATAAGCAATATTCATTTGCTTCTCAACAAAAAGCATGCCATCTAGAGCTCGTGGAGGACCTGTCGACACCTTCCTTCATCGGTGCTCTAAAACGTTTCGTCAGTCTTCGAGGGAAGCCACGCGATATTTGGACGGACAACGCAACAAATTTTGTCGGCGCTCGAAAAACGAGCTGGCTGAGCTTAAGGATCTCTTCATCAGTGAACCTCAGCGCCAGCAAATTGTCAACAACGCCCTTGCCCTCGGAATAAATTGGCACTTTATTCCACCACGATCTCCGCATTTTGGTGGGAAGCTGCTGTAAAGGCAGCGAAGCACCACTTTTACCGCATCGTTGGCAACTCAACCCTCACATTTCATGAGCTTCGCACGCTCATTTGTCAGATCTCAGCTATGTTGAACTCAAGACCTCTATGTTCCATTTCAGAAAATCCAAGCGACCTAGACATTCTCACACCGGGTCACTTCCCTTTGGGGCAAAGTGAATGCGAACATCGATGAGCCGAGCCTGACTCACCTAGCATGGATCGGCTTAGTCGCTGGCAGCGTCTTTGCCACATGCAGCAAACTTTCTGGCAGAAATGGAGTATCTCGTACCTCTGCGCTACAGGAGCGCACCAAATGGCACTCTCGCAAGCCAAACATTCATCCTGGAGACATGGTGCTGTTGAAGGAAGAAAACGTGCCTCCGCTCAAGTGGCCTCTCGGCCGAATTGAAAGCACAATAGTTGGAGACGACGGCGCAGTCAGAGTAGCAGTCATACGCACAGCCACAGGATTGACAAACAGAGCCATCGCCAAGATAGCAGTGCTGCCAATCAAGACCAAATCGATTGAAAATTGATCCTTCCAATGGGGGAGTATGTTCGCGGCAGATCACTGCTTTATCTAAGCTCAAGGTTGCCACACGAATAGAATCAGCTGTTAAAATCAATGTTCTATGCAACTGTTAAGTCTTATGTTAACTACCTGTTAAATCTCATATTAGCAGCTGTTAAGTCTAACTAAAAACACTTGTAAAACAGTCTCTTCTCGCATCACATGTAAAAAATGCAGCGTCACAATATATTATAATATTAAACCCTTGCTTTTAAATCGAATAGAAGTAAGGCGGTTGCACAAATCAGTGTACCCGTAAACAGCTATTATGGTAATTATTAAATATGTGCTCTCAGCTCCGTTTTTTTTAAATTTTTTTACAGGTAGGGCTATATTTTTGATGAATTTAGGTGAATGACAGAAGTCTCGGACTCTTCTAGTTATTTTAGGCCATGGATTTAAAAAAAAAATTCAGTCGATTGAGCCATGCCTGTCTGTCTGTCTCTCTGTCCGTCTGTCTGTCTGTCTGTCTGTATGAACACCTGGATCTCAGAAACTTTAAGGGCTAGAGTCATCAAATTTTGTGACCCCTTCCCCTTCTATAAATCAGTAATAACTATTTAAAAACTATAATAATAACTCAACAAACAAAGTTGTATATCTTACATGACAAATACCTTGCCACGTTATATGAAAATTTTATTAAAATCGGACTATAAATAAGTAAGATATGATACGAATTAACTCACTTTAAATATATATACTTAAGCAGACCTATTTTACGCAAGCATACCGAAGTTCAAATCTAGCGTCCACCCCACATTTTAAACTTTTTATTTGCATTTTATGGTAACAGAATTGGTTCACAATGCAGCTTTGCCGATGAGTCAATAAGTGACGCAATGGCCGAGTGGTTGGAGTGGCGGACGGAAAATTCAAAAGATCTGTGAGAGAGTGCGTGTGTTCAACCCCCGGTGGGTGCGAATATTCATTTATTAATTATTTCTTATATTATTTTGTTTATTTATTTTATTCTAATAAACTAAAAGAAAAGTTACAGTCAAGCGGGCTGTGATATAGCCGCTACAAACAAAATAAATTATTTAATTAAATTTAAAAAGAAAAATATTGTTTTGTTTCATATTTATTGCGCAATATGAATGACAATCAAATTATAATAGTTATAAT